>JZKD02S0131523.1:135100-145199 GCA_000966675.3 Picea glauca
TAATATTGAGTCAATAATATAGTAACTAAGATAAATTTGATTCAAACAATAGTGGATTTATTGTTGGTGGTTTACAAAGCCATGCTATTTGCACATGGTATTTGATGTGATGAAGCCTATTTAAAGGCTTGAATAACTCCATTGTAAAATGCTTTAAGTGGCCTGGTGTTTGGGAAGCTTGTCCAAGGATATAACATATATCAATTTAGGTGTTGATTTTATTGGGTAAGATTTTCTAAGGTAAACATTGGTTCCATGTGTTTTTTGGTGTTTATTGTGTCTATCTCGTTGTGTTATTCCTCTCTCTCTCTCTCTTAGTTTTAACATTTGGTATCAGAGTAAGACAAATTTGGACTCTCTAGCGAGAGTGGTTTGATGGAAGAAGTACATTGAGCATAGAATATGAAGTACTTGATTAATGTAGAAAATATATTATTAAAATAATATAATAATTTAATAGATATTGGATGAAATTCATTTAATAATTATTATATTATGAAAGCTTAGGAGATATACTATTAAATTAATTTAGTTAATATTTGTTTTTCATAGTTATTTTTTCCTCTAAACATATGTATGGCATTGTCTTTAAAAATATGGTCATAGCCACCATCTCCCAAAATCAATAAAACAAATGGAAGATTGTATAGCATTGCACTTAGTGTATTTTTTGTATTATGTATTAAATTTAGAATAAGTTATCTTTTTTTTAAGTGTTTGTACATTAGTTTCAACGTCTATTGATTCTAATATATTAATTTCATTTCAATATATTGGTTAGTTTAAATGTATCTTAATTCCAAATATATTTAGAAAGATTAATTTCCAATTTTTACACTTTAAATTTGTTTTTTACACTTACAAAAAATTCTCAAAATTCTCAACATTAAGCAGATTTGAAAATACAATAATTTTTAAATTATAATAATTATAACTAAAATTCATGTCATTTATGAAGAGATTTTTGTCATTTCATATGGACCACAACATGTTTAACACTTGTTTCATGGAAGACCGATGAATTGGCAAGGTGCAAAACAACTGCTAACATATCCAACATTTGCTCTATACGACAACTAGTGTAGTTGCCTTCCTTATCTATAATCCACTGGTCAAACACTCCCAATAGTCATTGCTCCTCATACTCCTCTTTGCAAATTAATTTGTGGATCCATCCCATAATAGAAACTTTGTGGGGAAATATCCTCAGAACTAATAGATGAATATGCAAGAGTGTACAAAGAACCCTGACAAACACAACTCTTGATGCTTTGGAGGAGGGACAAATTATATTTGAGTATATTGTAATTTGTTTTCCTATTATTATATATGGTTTTATGCTTTATCCAAAATATTTAAATACTACACAATTTTTTGTAATTTAGTAAACAATGTTTTATAATTTAGTAAAAGATTCGTCAAGACTTTACAAGGTTTTATAATTCAATGAAAGATACACCAAAATTTTACATGATTTTATAGTTCAATGAAAGATTTGACAAGTTACAAATATAATATAATTTAGTGAAACATTAGTCAAAACATTTTATATACATATTATATTATTGATAAAATAACATTCAAATTTTCCTATGTATCATGGAGATTCACCCATTTATTATCTATATAAATTTATGGGGGTTCTTAAAATTTTTCTCGTCCATTATCTTAGAATTTGATATTTAATGTTAAATATCCCAAATTCATTGAACATATCAATTTCCAATAATACACAAAGTGATATAATTGTCTATTAATTCAAATTAAAAATGGCCATGTTACATATAGAAGGTATATGAGAAAATTTATAGTAAAAAAGGGCATGAAAAAAATGGCCATCTTACATATAGAAGTATATGAGAAAAGGAAAGATAAAAATAATTACAAAATTTGTTGTAATATTAACCAATGAATGAACAAGTGGTAAAGGAAAGAACAAGATTAATACAAAATCTGTTGTAATATCAGTGATCATTTGAAGAATGGGAACAACAATTAAACAGAATGAAACCAACTGCTTTCAGGCAAGACAACACCCGGAGGTAGCCAAAGCAGCGCCACTCATCTCATTTATTAATCAATGACAAGTACATGAATATATAGGGTTACATTCGGATTAAAGAGTTGAAACAAACCTCTAGAAAATAGGATCTAAATCCTAAATAAGAATACAATCAAAACCTACGTAACTAACTAAGAGAATCTCCATTATTTCTAATTCTCCCCCTTAATGGAGAAAGGGTTGACTTTCACATCTAGCATCTCTCTAAACACTTCAAATTTAATTTTCCCAAGAGGCTTTGTAAAAATATCAACAACGTTGTCACTAGTACTACAATACATTAAAGCAATATCATTAAACTACATATTTTCTCGAACAAAATGAAACTGAGCATAAACATGTTTTGTCCTTGTATGGTAAACTGGAATATTTTCCAACCTGATTGAGCTCTAGTTATCACATTTGATTATCTTATCTTTCCTTTGTTCTTATCCAACATCTTGAAGTAGTCTTCGCAACCAAATTGCTTCACAAGTTGTTACACACAATGATTTATATTTTTCCTCGGTAGATAACAAAGGTACAATAGGTTGCTTCTTAATGCTCCATGAAACAATCCTGGATCCAATGCTACAGGAATAACCTGTAGTAGATCTTTGATCATATGGATTGCCAGCCCAATCTGAATTGGATTAACCTATCAGCTCAACATCAAATGAATCAGTATATTTAATACCATAATCAATTGTGCCTTTGAGATACCTGAGTACCCCTTTCACTACATTCCAATGGATTTCTAGATGTATTGCCATAAACTAACTTAACACACTAAAATAATATGCTATGTCAGCTCTAGTTGTAGTGAGATAGTTCAAGATTCCCACCATTTGTCTATACATTGTACCATTTACCTCCTTTGAACCATCATCGCGAAAGAGTTTTATGTTCTACTACATTGGAACATAAAAAACTTTACATTGATCCATCTTAAATATCCTAAGTACTTCTCTGACACATTTACCCTGAGAAACAAAAGTTTGACCAACATTTCTCCAAACCTCAAGACCTAGGCAGTAATGTAACTCACCAAGATCTTTCATTTCAAATACCTGCGACATTTGTTTCTTAATTCCATTAATCATTTTTTCTAATTTTCTTATAATAATTAAATCATAAACATAAAAGGAAATTAGTACAACATGCCCCTTTTCATCAAACTTGGTATGCATATTTGGATCACTTTTTCTCCTCATAAAACCTTACTGAAGAAAGAAGGAATCTATCTTCTCATACCATGACCTAGGTGCATGTTTCATTCCATACAATGTTTTCTTTAATTTACACACTAAATGTTCCTGACCACTTTTTACAAACCCCACTGGTTAAGTAAGGTAAACCTCCTCCTTTAACTCACCATTCAGAAAAGCAGATTTTACAACTAATTGGTTAAGCTTCCAATGGTATTTTGTAGTTGATACAATTAACAATCTTATAGTATTTAATTTAGCTATTAGTGCAAATGTTTCGGCATAATCATTGCCCTCCTTTTGTGAATACCATTTTTCCACCATTATGGATTTATATTTATCTACACCTCCATCTGCTTTGAATTTAGGTTTGTATATCCATTTACATCCTATGGGAGTTTTATCTTTAGGCAATTCAGTCAATTCCCAAGTTTTGTTTTTCACTATAGAGTCATATTCTTCCTCCGTTTCTTTTCTCCACTCTTCATGTTCATTAGATTCATTAAAAATCATGGGTTCTATGAAATTTGAAATACTTCTCATCAAGGAATAATATTTATATTTTTTAGGTGGGCGAACATGTGAAGATCTTCTCAATCAGTTGGTGACTTCTTCTTCGTTTTGTGAAGATTCTTTTTCATTGTTCAATGTATCCATGTCACTAGGTGCCTTTTCATGTTGTTTCTATTGTTGTTTCTCTTGAACTTATTCTTTGACCTCTTCATCTTCAAGTATACCATGCCATCCCTCATGACTATTTCTTTCATTGCTTCCTTTAGTTTTCTCATGAAAAATTACATCTCTACTCACAAACACTTTGTGAATAGATGGATCAAACAATTTATATGCTTTAAATTCTGAACAGTAACCTATAAACATACATTTGATGGCTTTAGGATCAAGCTTCTTCCTATTCTCCTTTGGAATATGTGCAAAATATTTACACCCAAGTATCCTTAAATTATTAACTGTTGGTTCAGAATCATACAAGGATTCGAAAGGATTTTTATGATCAAGACACCTTGTTGGACTTATATTCTTTAAATAAACAACGGTGCTAACGGCCTCAGCCCAAAAATCATTTGAGATATTCTTACCTTTCATCATACTTCATGCACACTCCACCAGAGTTATGTTTTTCCTTTCTCCAACTCCGTTCTGTTGTGGAGTGTGTGGTACTATGAATTGTTGTATTATTTCATGTATTTGCAATACCTTATGAGGTTCCCCAATCTGTACTCTCCCCCTTGATCTGAGCAAAGGATTTTTATGGTTTTTCCTGTTTTCTTCTCCACCATGTTTCTGAATTTTTTTAAGTATTCAAAAACATAACTCTTTCTCCTAAGGAAATAAACCCATGTGTATCTTTTGAAATTATCAATAAATAGAAAAAAATAATAAGCACCACCGAAGGACCTTGTCTACATTGGTCCACAAACATCAATGTGCACAAGTTCTAAAAGATCTATTTTTATCCTATCAGGATTAGAGGGAAATTCATCTCTATGCATTTTTCCTAATGCACAACCTTCACAACCAGCATATTCATTCTTCAACATAAGGAATCCTTCAACCATACTTTGTTTTTGTAATAACAACAAATCATGATAATTAATATTACCATACCTATGGTTCCAAATATTTTATGTAGATATAGTTTCAAAAGTCAATGCTTGATTATTCTTGTTGATGACATCAAGTTTATACAGACCTCCAACTCCGACTGCTGAAGAAATGGTTCTGTAATGATCCTGCAATTCCTTCACTATACAATATGTCTTGAAGAATTCAACCTTAAAATTCTGATCTGTAATTGTGGACACATAAATCAAGTTTTTCTTTATCCCATGGACATACACAACATTGTGAATGTGTCTAATAGTACCATTCAGGAGTGTTACTGGAATATATCCATATCCCTTGATCTGATAAGAATGATCATCTCCAAGATAAATATGGTCACCATTATGTGTTTCTTTAAAGTTTATATACCAATTATTATTACATGTCATGTGAATTGAGGCTCCAAAATCCAAAAACCATGCGTCAACATCATCAATTTTAGTAGACAGTGCAACGTTAGACACAAATAATCTAAGATCTTTTGAATCAAAATTTGGGTTTTCTTCTGCAAAGTGTCCTGAATGTTTCTTATGTTTATGTCTAGCCTACTATTTTTTCTTCTTATAACATTCTTTGGCAATATGCCTAGTCCTACCACAATAGAAACACTTAGGCTCATTTCTACTAGATGACATAGCTTGATTGCCTTTGGAAATGACATACCTTGATTTTGCTTTGGAAATGACTTTCTGTGAAATGAACTTCCTCCTCTGCCTCCTTCTCCTGGTTTCCCTTTAGGGAATATCTTCTTTGTCCATAGTGTTGTATGAATTGTGAGGCTTCAAATTTGTGTGCCTCTCTTATTCTTGCAACAATATCCCTGTTATTTCCTCAAAGGTAGAATCTTTCTCTCTCGCTGCAAGGTCTGTTATAAACAATTGATAGTCCTCTAGCATTCAGTTTAGGGTAGTTGTGACAAGATCAGTGTTCAACACTTTTTCTCCTATACCTCCCAATTTTTCTTTCATGTCTTTAATCCGCATAAGGAAAGTACTAATAGACTCATTTACATCCATTTTAATACTTAACAATTTACTCTTCAGAAAAATAATACGATTTGTATTATTAGTCTCATACAAATCTTTCAGTACTTTCCAAGTTTCACTAAAAGTCTTAGCATCTCTAATGTGTGGAATTATATTATCTTTCACAGACATTCATAATAATACATTGGATTTGTTCTCCCACTTATCCCAATCTTGGATTGCTTCTGTTGTCTCACCTACAGCCACATTGGGTCACACTTCATCTCCTTTTGCAACCATCCACACACCATAACCTTCCATTAAGGTCTTCATTTTGAATTTCCAATTGATGAAATTCGATCCATCAAACTTATTGGCTTCATTGAGATAAGTTTTTGCAAGTGGATTCGCCATATTTGCAAACTCCTTCACGCAGAAAACTCACAACAAATTCAAAGATCACGAAACTCCTCTTCAAAGTAGAGAACCTTACCAGGGCATCAAACTCCTCCCCAAAGCAGCGATCAGACACAAAAAAAATGACAACAGCAACAACAATCTGGACAATCTGGATGAGCAACGATCTCTAGATATGGAAAATCTAGAGAGAAATGATATAGATGAGAGCAACGGACTGATACCTAGAACAATGAATTGGAAATCCACACAAGTGCACAATCTAGGCAGGGATCTTCGAGGCCCAACAACATTGATCTCCTTTTTATTTCTATAATCATAGTTTTAAGCATATCAAAGGCATACTTAAAGAAGATGATATGTGAGACATTACATGGGAACAACTCTAATCTATTACCCGATGAAAAACCTCATCGTTGAATATTGGTTTGAGATAATGTAATGATATTGAAGTATTAGATCGCAATCATTTCCCTCCTTACTTTGGGCATTGACATAGATTATATATATATATATATGTGTGTGTGTGTGTGTGTGTGTGTGTGTGTGTGTGTGTGTGTGTGTGTGTGTGTGTGTGTGTGTGTGATACCAGAAACATACCAACAACAGACCAACGATATGATAGCTATATACCATCGATCTGACACCAACGATCACATCTTGCAAAGTGCCAATATTCGCAACGATCACCGTGGAGACCTAGGCTCGAATCCCAATAGCCGCACTAGTTAAAAATAAAAGAGTAAATGGTGTGACCTCTCAAACCCAAGACAGAGGCACTGGAAACAAAACCAC
Source organism: Picea glauca (assembly GCA_000966675.3). NCBI lineage: Eukaryota > Viridiplantae > Streptophyta > Pinopsida > Pinales > Pinaceae > Picea > Picea glauca. The sequence goes on from JZKD02S0131523.1 coordinate 142,150, forward strand.
CAAAACAACACTGATAGGAAATCCGTGTAGACCCCCCAGTTCCTCTCTATAGAGTTGGAAATATACCAATGAGTCAATAGATATAGATATGGGTGCATTTCTAATTCATGCAGTCCCCTCTCTCGTAGCCCTTTCACAACAACAGTGACAAGATGGACCAATATTTTCCAGCCTTCACATCAGGAAACAATAAGTCGACTCAACACTCAACACTTTCTGCTATCACCTTTGTGGATACATTCCACATGAAGAAACGATATGGGCAACAACAATCTAGGTGTACCAGCAATGATCTCCATGATCTCTTGTAAGGCAAGATCCTCTTGTTGCAAGCTTCCCCATCCAATAACAACTACAACAAGGATCAGATCTCCTCCACGCAGGATAAATCTCCACACTGCGACTCCTACACAAGAATTCTTCACTCAACCTCTGACCAGGCTCTGATACCAACTTGAAGAATGGGAACAAAAATTAAACACAATGAAACCAACTTCTCTCAGGTGAGGCATCACCTGGAGGCATCCAAATCAATTCCACTCAACTCATTTATTAATCAATGAGAAGTACATGAATATATAGGGTTACATTTGGTTTAGAGAGTTGAAACAAACCTCTAGAAAATAGGATCTCATTCCTAAATAAGAATGCAATAAAAACCTAAGTAACTAAGAGAATATTCATTATCTATAATTATATCAACCAATGAATGAACAACAAGACCAATGGTAAAGGAAAGAACAGGATTAATACAAAATCTATTGTAACATCAACCAATGAATGAACAAGAAGACCAATTAGTATACCATATGTATTGTACTAAAAATCAAAACTAGTATTGGGTATTATTTCTAAGGCTAGTTTGTAGAGTCTACATATTCATATAGTGACCAAAACATTTCGCATGTTTTCCATAGTTTTACATTATAGATCATGTTTTATTATTTTTTTCTAATATTTAAATTTATTTTTGTATCACACTATTGGTTGATCAAATTGAAGTGTTATTATGAATCCCAAGACATCCTTCTTGGGATTGAAGAGTTATTTTTAATACATCCTTATCCCTCCATTCATTACTCGTTCCCTCTTTAATTCATTTCAAATATTTATTTATATTTATTTACACTCACTACAATCGACATCATGATTTGTAGTCATTGCTTTTCTCTCCCATCAGTTCCTCACTGCCACTACACAATTGCCTCATCCATTGCAGTCGATGTCGTGCTCTACAATAGATGTTTTTCTCTCTCATTAGTTCCTCATCGCCTCATTGCCTGCAACCTCACATCAATCATTACTCTCCCAAGTATCCCTGTTCATTACTCTCCCAGGTATCCCTCTTCTCTTACATAATAAAATAATAAAGGTATGACTTCTTCGCAAGCATTTTTTTTATAAGAGAGTGAGACCTTGTCTTTTTTTCTTTACACTTTTACAAAAGCAGAAGAATAATATTTTAGATATTATTTTCAAAAACCAGAAGCAAAGGATGGAGAACAAGTTATAAGAAATAAGGGATGGTGGTGTGAAAACACACCATTAGCATTGATTGTGATATGTATATTATGAATGATTATACCCTCTCTCTCCACATATGCAATAAGTGACATGGAAGTCTTTCGAGCATGATGTTGACTGCTCTGCTCACAAGTACTCAGTTGATGAAAAGTAATTAGAAGAAGAATAAGATGAAGATTTTAGATGCCATTCTCAAAAACCATAAGTGAAGGACGGAGAACAAGTTACAAGAAACCAGAGATGGTGGTGTGAAAAATCACTATTAACATTGACAATGATATGTATATTATGTATGATTATGCCCCACTCGCATGTTATAGGGAAAAAATGTTTATGGTTGACCATTTTCATTTGTAAGTGGATGGGAAACTCCAATTTCATTTCATTGAATGTTTTAACATTGAGTGTTTTAATTTGTTTTGGCAGGAAAACTTGATCCAATGATGTAACTTTCAAGGTAATGTACTATGGAAATTTTCAATTTGATCTATACCTCACTCTAATCTATACCAAATTTGGAATGAATGGAAAAATTCAATATATCCAATGGTTCCAGGGTAATGTCTTTCTATTTTCCTATATTACCATTGTTGCCTCCTATCTCTATCAGTTTTTACTTGTTTTTTGTTTTTTTTCCCTCTATTGCCAACGTTTCCTCCTATCTCTATCAGTTTTTACTTGTTTTATTTTAATTAGAAGTATGTGATTTCAGCCATTAAATTGTAGGGTATGTAACTGAAGTGGGATCATAAGTGAATAATTGTTTTATTGGAGATTGTGCGGGCATGGGCTGCATGGTTTGGAGCTTCCAACAATGTGATTCCTATAGCCAATGGAAAGAGAAGTATTGTGAGAGGGTTGTTTTGATGTATAAATCCATTAATGTGGATGGGTCTCCCGCATTTCTAGGTTACTCGTCCTTAATGGTGTGTGACCAAAGGTATGATATATAGTTTTCCCAATTTATGCACTGTAACCATTTTTATTTTATATCTCGGCCAAATACATTTTCAAGTCAAATATGTAGTGCATATTTGTAGTGAATATTTCAGAGAGTTTATCGTTTGATGCAGTAGCCACATTTCTATGTGCGAGAATAATTGTACACATCCCCATGAAATACCTCCAAATGAAAAAACCTGGAAAAATCCTTGGCAGTTTCAGACACATGGTTGTAAAAATTGGCAAATATTTTGGACTGCAAGAAGGAAACGGAAGAAAGAAAGGTTTTGGGGCTAGATCACTTCATCATAAACAAAGACCCAAAGCAGATGTAGGATCCATCCAAGTCCCTGGATTACATAATTGACATGGTCTCTACTGACCATCCCTTGCAACCTCTCATTAGTTTATTGAAAGTGAAAGGGAAATTGGTTTTGGTTGGTCTCCTTGAAAATCCTATTTATTTTCATTATGCGGCCGTCATAGCTGGAAAGTTATTCTTCCACTCTTTTTTGCTTCTTTTTGGATGCATGCCATATGTTGTGATTCATTTAATCTTATTCTATGGATATGATTGGACTTTT
>JZKD02S0131523.1:145222-156167 GCA_000966675.3 Picea glauca
TTTTAGATTGTTTATGGGTCAACGATTTATGGGGGAAGTTTGAATGGAGGAGTGAAGGAAACTCAAGAGATGATGGAGTTTTGTGAAGAGCATAACATCTCTTGCATGATTGAAAAAAATATAATTGACTTTGTGAACACAACAATGGAATGATCAGTGAAGGGAGATGTCAAGTACCGTTTTGTTATCAACATTGCTAAAAGATTTTCAATTCCACTCACAAACCGAGATTTAGATGATTCTATTATTTTCACAAATACCAAATGGCATAGATTACCAGCTGGAGGAGATCAATATTATGGACATGTTTTAGAGGTTGGAGTTACAGTTGTGATTGTAACAGATAGTAGAATGTAACATACCCAACCACATGCTACCTTACAGGCAGGACATGCTACCTTCAAGCCCTCCCTTGGACTTCTTTCTCTTACAGATACCTTTTAAAATTTAAGGATGCATAAAAGAAAAGACTTTAACAACATGCACAACAATATCCAACAAGCATGCATAGTCTAAAAATTCAATTAAACAATAATTAAGTATACACATCAGATATACATTCATATACATGTAAATGATACCATAACAAAGATCACTTATCTTTATGAAATATGACACCAACTTCTTGTAGACCAAGGACGTTCCACCCAACCATAGACACTACTGTTCCAAATCTCAACAACAACGTCACCCCCGAGCTAGGGCTATGAATCCACAAGGATTGTTACAGACTATTGCTTTTCTTCTAAAACCAGTCAGCACCCAAGCTCTCACAGCTTTTCCATCTCTCACAGCAATCCAAGTACCCATCTCTCTTCTGCCCAGCTTGCACCACCCACTTGCACCACCCGAGAGAATGAACCTCCATCCTTCTCTTCCACACAATCCCTCAGGCAGTCCTTCTCCTTATTCAGGCTCCAGCGCAACTGGTCCAGAACCTCAATGTTGGAACTCTTAGGACCCGCAGTTGTGAGCAACATTGGACACAGACCAACACATCTCATAAATGTGTCCTCAGTTCATGGCTAGATCACACTAGTGACCACTACAACCAACTATCCCATGGCTAATATTCAGCAGTTCAGATTCCTTTCCCCGAGCCATGATGCAGATGACAGATGGATCAATGAACATGTAAGTGGGTGCATGGATGGGCATGAATTAAAGTGTGTGAGGGATAAAATGGTGTGAATACAGAAGTGAAGGAGAAAACGAGCCAACGACCAACCCCCCCATCAGACCAGAGGCGGGTTTAAGTAATTTCAGGGGAAATCAATAACCTCCTGGCCTTCCCCAAGAATCTCACATAACCGATACCCTCCTTAAACAAAAAGGGTAATTAGAATAGGAATAAACACTTAGCCCCTCAAGCCCCCCTCTCTTGTGGAATCATAGCCCCCTATAACTCTAGTCCTTGTCCATCTAGCAGCCAGTCGTGTATTTATTATTAATAATGATAAAAAAATTACATGTCTTGGGCACACTGGACTTTTAATAATTGTTTTGGGCACTTTGGCCTCTCAACATTGTAATAATACATTATTTAAAATGGGGGTTCAAAACCTGGGGTGTTACATCCCCTCCCCCTTATTTTAGCACTGTCCTCAGTGCATATACAAAATAGAGATCAAAATCTCAAATTTATTCAAAATGTTGCGGGTACTCTGCCCGCATGGCATCTTCATGCTCCCATGTAGAATCTTCAGGACCGTATCAATTCCACTGAACTTTTACCAGCTCTATAATTCGATTCCAGAGCATTTTGACTTTTTTGTCCAATACCTACACTGGCTGAACCTGAAAAATCTCCCTCTGTCTCTACCTGAATCATATTCCAATCAATAACATGGTTAGGTTCATGTACATATTTCTTTAGTAAAGATACATTAAATACATTATGCACATTCATGGAAGCAGGCAATACAAGCATGTATGCAACTATCCCTATTATTTCCAATATTTCAAATGGACCAGAGAATTTGGTTGCCATCTTCATACAACCACCCAGTTTCAAAGAAATTTTCTTGGGCTTCACTTTCAAAAGTACATGCTCCCCTTCTTTAAACTCTCTATTTGTCCTATTCTTGTCGGCATAAAATTTCTGTCTATCCTAAGTTGCCTTTAAATTCTGCTTGATCTTAACCACCTAGTCTTCCATGTCCTTGAGAAACTCTAGCCCAAGTACCACTCTATCTGTTGGGTTGTCCCAAATCACTAGAGTATTGCATTTCCTACCATACAAGGCTTCAAATGGGCTCATTCTCAATGAAGCTTGATACCCATTATTATATTCAAACTCAACCAAGTGTAATTAATTTTCCCACTTAGATGACTTATCCATCACATACATTCTCAGCATGTCTTCAATTATTCGATTGACTCTCTCTGTTTTCCCATCTGTCTGGGGATGATATGTTGTGATAAAGTTTAGATTTGTCCCAAATCCTTTAAGAAACCCCCTCCGGAAATTGGAGGTAAACTTTGTATCTCTGTTCGAGAAAATTTTCCTAGGTATCCCATGCAACCTAGCAATTTCCTTCATGAAAATTTATGCAATATTAGCCATTGTATGCGTTGTCTTCACAGACACAAAATGAGCAGAATTTGTTAATTTTTCAACCACCACCATGATTGAATCATGTTTCTTATTCGTTCTGGTTAATCCTGTGATGAAATCCATGGTGATCACTTCCCATTTCTTCTCTGGGATTGGCAATGGCTACAGCAAACCCGCTGGGTTCCTATGCTCAACCTTCACCTTCTGACATTCCATACATCGATCGATGTAATCAACAACATCCTTATTCATTCCTGGCCAAAACAACTGGCTTCTTACTACTGTAATTATTTTCTGGTAACCGGGATGTCCAACATAAGGAACATCATCCATTTCCTTCAGTACCAAATTCCTCAGTTCTCCAAAACTATGAACATAGATTCTATTTTTATGCATGAGTAATCTGTCTTACTTTATCTCATACTCCTTTATTTTTAGTTGTACATCTCCTTGCTGTAAATTTTCCTTTACCTGTAGGTAATGTTGGTCTGTAACAAGTCCATCTAAAATTCTTCTCTTCAAGTCTAATTGATGCATACTGACAGCAGTAGCATGCATGAGATGCACTCTTCTACTAAGTGCATCAGCAACTTTATTCTCCTTTCCCTTTATATGCCTGATATCAAAGTCATATTCACATAGAAATTCCATCCATCTTGTTTTCCTGGCATTCAAGGTTGGATGTTCAAAAATATACTTCACGCCAATCTGGTATGTCCTTAATTCGAATTTATTCCCCATAAGATAATGCCTCCACATCCTCAAGGCGTGAACAATGACAACAAGTTCCAAGTCGTGAGTGGCATAGTTCCTCTCATGTTCCTTAATATTTCTGGACTCATATCCAATGGCATGTCCATTTTTCCTGAGGACTTCCCCAAGTCCTTCCTTACATGCGTCTGTACATACCACAAAACTTTCATTTGGGTCAGCAATCTTTAACACAGGTGCACTAGTATGTAATTCCTTCAACATATTAAAATTCTTTTCACACTTGAGTGTCCATTCAAATTTAGTTCCCTTCTTTTTCAAAGAAGTGATGGGATGAGAAATCTTAGGGAACCCTACTATGAACCTTCTGTAGTAGCCATCTAATCCCATAAAATATTTCACGTCTGACACATTTCTAGGTGTTGTCCATCCTCTAATGGCTTTGATCTTCTTTGGGTCTACTGCTATGCCCTGCTCTGAAATAATGTGTCCCAAGTAATGGATCTTCTTTTGATAAAAATAACACTTACTCAACTTGGCATACAACTGATGTTCTCTCAGTACTTGCAACACCAGTCTTAAGTGATGTTCATGCTCCTCTTCAAACTTAGAATAGATAAGTATGTCATCCAGGAATACTATGAAAAAAGTATCCAAATAATTATTGAATATGCAATTCATTAAGCACATGAATACAACTAGTTCATTGGTCAGTCCAAATGGAAGCACTACAAATTCATAATGCCCATACTTGGTCCTAAAGGTTGTCTTATGAATGTCTTCTTCCTTGATTCTTACCTGATGGTATCCTACCCTCGGGTCAATATTTGAAAATATCTATTCTCCTCTTAGCAGATAAAAGAGGTCATCAATTCGGGGTAGAGGATACTTGTTATTTATAGTGTACTTGTTCAACTAACGGAAGTCAATACAAAGACTCAAGGTTCCATCCTTCTTTTTTACAAAAAGTACTAGTTCTCCCCAAGGTGAAACACTTGGATGTATGTACCCTTTCTTCAACAATTCCTCCAACTGCATTTGTAATTCTTTTAACTTTGGTGTTCTCATTCTGTGAGGTGTTTTTGACAACGGGGCAGCTCCTGGCACTAAATCAATTGAGAAATCTATCTTCCTTCTTGGTGGCAATCCAGGTTTTTCTTGGAATACATCTTCAAATTCCTGTAGTGCCGAGAAATCTTTGAGGCTTGGCCCCTTTGTATTATCTGGCTCTTCCACATGAGCTGCATACAATTGACATCCTTTCCTAAAGCATCATTTTAGCTGTAAGCCTAAAATCTCCCTTATAGAGATGGGTCTTGGAATTCATATCAAAGTGCTTTGTTTTCCATTTCCATCAAAACATGTAAATGTATTGTTATGACAATATAGGAAAACATGATGCTTGTCCAACCAATCCATTCCAATCAGAATATCATAAGACCCTAATGGTATGATATTTAGATCAATACTAGTATTCATGCCATTAAGGCTTCTAGAACAACTTCTGACCATATCATGAATTCTTCTTTTGGTCCCAGTGGCTAATTGAACCAAACTTGTTTTTCCAAGTTTACTTTTCCCCAAATGTAATCTATACACTATCTTAGGATCAATGTAGCAATGAATTTCTCCTTAATCAATCAAAATAGAAACAAGTTGATTTATGATCTTACCTTCCACCTCGATCATATTAGACGGGTACTCTGCTTGTTAATCATCTAAAGCTACATAGATTCTTCCCATATCTAGACTATTGTAGCCTCTTGGATGTTGTGCACAATCCTCACTCTGTCCTTTCTGTGTGCGCAATCCTTGTACAAGTGATCTTCCTTGCATCCATAACATTAGATTGGTGGTCTTCCCCTTTTTCCCAAGGAATCTTCTTTCTTGAAATCCCCCTTAGCATAATGATCTTGATGATTTCTATTAGGCTCATTCCTATTGAAGGGAGGTTTGAATCCTTTCCTCCTCTAATTGGACTTTGCATTATTCTTTTCCTTCCAAGATTTCTGCAGGGATTCTCTTCCCTGGCCTTGCTCATACAGGTATTTGTCCTTCCTGGCAGCTTCAGTCAAGGTATTGGGTTCATCATATTTGATCTTTTCCTTATAAAAGGATGGAATTCCACTTACAAATATCTGTATTTTCACTTTCTCATCACCAGTGAACCTGAAATACTTTAATAATCCAAAGAAATTCTTCTCGTACTCTGCCATAGTCATGCTTCCCAACTTGAGTTCAAATAACTCCTGCATTTTCTTGTCATAGAAATTCTCTGAGAAGTACTCCTTCTGGAAGTACTTGTTGAACTTCTTCCAAGTGATCTTACTTTCATTAACATGTTCCACTTGCTTAAATTGGTCCCACCACATTGCATCTTTCCTGTGTAAATTGTAGGTGGCAATCCTGGCTTCTAGGTTGGACGAATAGTTATGCAACTGAAAATATCTCTTGAGCCCAAGAAACCATGCTTCGACATCATCTTCCCTTTCTCTTTCACCATCAAAGGCTTGAGATTCCTCAACTCTCATTGCAAACTATCTACCTCTTGTTTCCTTCTTTAGTGTCTGATAAGAGACACCTCTGGACTGCTTACGGGATCTTTCGATGCATAAAACCTTCTTTCTGGGTAAGGAGGTGAGTGGTGTCCATGAGCTCTGCTAGAACTTATAGAATAACCATCTCTTCCATGATCATTTCTTCTTTCATGGAAACTTCCTTCTTCCTCTTATCTTGAGTTTGATCCCTTCTTAGTTTGTCTCTACAACTGATTTAAGCTCTACAACACTTGAGAATTTATCTGACTTTACTCTCTCATCAGTCTCTCGTTGTCTACTTTTTATCTCTGCACTTCCATCTTCAGGATTCTTACCATTTCTATTAACGTTTCCTGCTCTCCTTTTCCCATTGCGTCCATTGGAATCTTTGTCTACATTACCGACTCTGGTATTCTAGCCTTCGACCTCCTTATCATGAATGGAGGCTCCCTCACCTTCTTCCATTTCCTCAATACGCATCCTACACTGATGTGCTTAAGCCCCTTAATTATGCAAAATGTGCAAGCGGCCATTTTGTTAGAATTTTGCATATGATAAACAAAATTTCCAAACCATGCTACAGGTCTCCTTCTTCTTCTTTTTTTCATGGAGATCATATCCCCATTCTCCAAAAATAACAATGTCCTATTATCCTTGGCCGACATAGAATCTCATCTTGCATAGGCACTTCCTTCAAACCACCTTCCCAGGTGACCACGACTAGAAACCACGGATAAATCCTTCCTTAGAACCTTTCTGTCTCAAAGACAACCAATTCGACCCTTATCCCTCCTTCCCTCAGCTCTCAATCTGCATATGACCACGACCATGACCCTGCGCTTAGTTGAAAAAGAGTTTATCCAGAGCTTCGGGACTTCAAAACTTTCATCTAGGACCAGATCAATGGTCCTTGTCCTCTTTCACGATCAATGATCGAGATCCACTTCGGGACTCCGCGCTTCGAGAGTCTCAACTTTCCTCGCTTGCCTCCTCCCGGAATGATTTTACCTAGAGTTCATGATCTGCTGACGGGTGTCCTCCCACAGATCAGTGGTTGTGAATCACTTCGAATCTTCAGGCTTTAGAAGTTTCAAACCTTCCTCTTGCACTTTCTCCCACAGTGCTTTTAACCAAAGTCAACGATACTTCGACGTGTGTCTTTTAGAATCAACAATCGATACGTACTCCGGCCTTCGGGAGATTTTGACCCAATGCAACTTGTCACATATTTCCCCTTCAGAGTGCCCACTCTACAAATTGTAGGATCTGTCACCATGAGGAGAAATACTAGAAGCGAACATGTGGCCTAATCAGGTGGGTGACACGTGTCAGGTTCTAACTGACTTTTCAATACTCCAAATGTTCAAAACTTATTAACATGTGGCACACATCCCATGTGTCCACGTCATCCTACGTGACGTTCGTAAGCCACGTCACTTCACAAGTTCCAGGGTCCACATCACCTCTTGGTGACATCATCATGCCCCATCACTTTGACTCTTTGGGCTTCAGGACTTTGGGAGTTTTCCATGCTAGCACACTTCCAATTCTCCCAAACTCCACATTCTTGAACTAGCCAATCTGTTGCCATGTGTCCTCCTGGATCGGAATACTAAGATTCACTTCAGGTCTTCTCCTAGATTCCATGGATCTGCACCACGTGTCCTCCTTAATTTGACAGTTGAGGCTTACTTCGGGTCTTCAGACTTTGGAAATATCAAATTCCAAAACTTATCTGGCCCCACTGGCCTGTATCCAAAGCCCTAGATCTGGTGACACCTGGATCTTGGAAGATCAATGGCTGAGATCCTCTCGGATTATCGGATGGTCGAGATTTTCTTCGTCTCTCCAGCTCTTCGGGATTCAGGAGTATCAAATCTCAACTGAAAACCTCTAGAACAGATTCCTACAAAGTTACTAATCTTTTGAGACGTAACCTCTTTGCGATTGACGATCAAGATCTACTTCAGATGATCCGACAGTCGACGTTTACTTTGGGTCTCCAACTCTTCAGTAATTGGAAGTTTCAACTCTCAACTTCTCCTCGCTCACTCTTTCCCAAAGTGATTTCACTTGGAGCACACGATCGGTTGGCGTGTGTCCTCCTATGGATCAATGGTCCCCAGCTAATTTGGCTATTCGAAGTTTCAATGTTCGAGTCCTAACTTGTCACATCACTGCATGCCTTTCAATTTGCAAGGGAACGCATCGGCGGCTTGGAGTAACCCTCTTTTTGCCTCGCAATTCTCCATATGCTGACACATGACCCCTTGGGGAAACCGTGGTTTGGATTGAGGGACCACCTTGGGAAATTATCTCCCATGCAACTTGGTTCCCCGCAATGCCTCTTGTCCGTTGATCTCCCTCTCCCATGGGATTCGACAGTTGTGACCTTAACCCTTGCTTCCTTTTCATCAGACAACTCCTATTCGCCTGTCCTCCGATCCAATGATCTTGGATCTCTCTCAATCCTATAGTGGTGATCGTTCCCAAATTTTAAGGGGATGGTCACGATCCTTTGAACCCCTTACATGGGTCTCTGACGTTCTATCTCCCGCATAGATTCTGCAATGCCATTCCTCCTGAGATTTTCAACTCCATGGTTGGAATTCGATCTTGACCTCGAGACTTTGACCAACAGACTCGACCCATACTGGCCTGGTGTTTCAACCAAAAGATATGATAGCAAACTGTAAGATACCCAACCACCCATAGGCCGGGCATGCTATCTTCAATCCCTCCCTTGGACTTCTTTCTCTTACAAATACCTTTTAAAATTTAAGGATGCATTAAAATAAAAGACTTTAACGACATGCACAACAATATCCAGCAAGCATGCATAGTCTAAAGATTCAATTAAATGATAATTAAGCATACACAATAGAAATACATTCATATACATGTAAATGATACCATAACAAAAAGAACTTATCTTTATGAAATATGGCACCAACTAGTTGTAGACCAAGGAAGTTCCACCCAACCGTAGACACTATTGTTCCAAATGTCAATAGTAGCATCACCCCCGAGCCAGGGCTATGAATCCACAAGGACGGTTCCAGAGTGTTACTTGGATTCTGAAACTAGTCAACACCCAAGATATCCCAAGCTTCCCAACTCTCACATCAATCCAAGTACCCAACTCTCTTCTACCTAGCTTGCACCACTTGAGAGAACGAACCTCCACCCTTCTCTGCCATGAAGTCCCTTAGGTAGTCCTTCTCTTTATTCAAGCTCCAGTGCAACTGGTCCAAAATCTCAATGCTGGAACTCTCAAGACTCGCAGTTGTGAGAAACATTGGACACGTGCCAACACATCTCAAACATGCGGCCTCAGGTCACGGTTGGATCACACCAGCGACCGCTACAACCAACTATCCCGTGGCTAATCTTCAGCAGTTCAACTTCCTTTCCCCGAGCCAAGACGTGGATGACAGATGGATCAATGAATGGGTAAGTGGGTGCATGGAGGGGTGTGCATGAAAGTGTGTGAGGGATAGAATGGTGTGAATGAAGAAGTGAAAGAGCAAACGAGCCAACGACCAACCCCCCCATTAGACCAGAGGTGGGTTTAAGTAATTTTAGGGGGAATCAAGAACCTCCTGGCCTTCCCCAAGAAGCTCACGTAAATGATCCCCTCCCTTAGACAAAAAGGGTTATTATAATAGGAATAAACACTTACCCCCTCAAGCCCCCCTCTCTTCTGGAATTATATCCCCCTATAACTCTAGTCCTTGTCCATCTAGTAGCAAGTCATGTATTTATTATTAATAATGATAAAAACATTACATGTGTTGGGCACACTAGCCTTTTAATAATTGTTTTGGGTAGTCTGGCCTCTTAGCATTGTAGCAATACATTATTTAAAATGGGGGTTCAAAACCCAGGGTGTTACATAGAATAGGTAAAAGATAAATGAAATGAGGGAAAATAATGTTATTCTTCTTAAATCACCATATGCACAAATAAAGATAACCTTGTATATCTCGATATATATTTTTTGTTTGTTAGTTTTTCTGTGACTTGTGGTACTAACCTATGGCTGAGAAATCGTGACTCAGGGGCATCTAAGCTGTCAAAATCACCCAAGGATCGCACCCGGCTTGAGCCACACCAACCCTTAACATGGCTGGATTTTTTGTCCCCGATTTTTTGTCCCCGCAGGTTTTGAACCGATGACTTTAACAGCACGGAGTGCCTTAACAGCACACTCCATCACCAACTTTCCTACACCTCAGGGACTATATCTCAATATTAATACTAAGCATGATCATATTTGTTAACATTAACTAGTTATGGAATTATTTTGTGTCTTTGTTTTCTCTGAAAAAATCATTGGATATTACATTTATTTCTTAAAATATGACACAAGCAGTGCCAATAAAAAGGGAGAAGGACAATTCAATAAAGAAAATTGCCTTCAATTCAAATTTTCATGTAAACACAAGACACTAGAATAATAAAGATCAATTTTATGAGTAAAAATAGTTTTCCATTATATATAGTATAAAGATAAAGATCAATTTTATGAGTAAAAATTATTTTCCATAGGGATTTAGTCTCTATATTGATCCAATTACTTATACTATATATATCACCAAAATTGAAGCTTGTGGTCTTTAATGCACATTAAAGAAAGGTACATGACCAAAACCCAACCATGAACAAAGGGGAGCTAGCATGGATCTACATCACACTTTGACATATTGGAACCCATAAATTGTGTGGAAATTTTACTTCATTTAGTGAAGTAAAATTTCAATGAACATTACTATAAAAGTTGATCTTCATAGATCATTCTTTAGTAAAATATTAATCTAAGTGATCTTGTTGACATGATAGTGTATAAGTTGACACATATAATATGGAATGTATCGTTATATAATTTGTTGTCTATCTTGTGTATAATATACATTTTCATTTTCAAATTCCAAGTGATGTTGTTGACATGATAGTGTATAAGTTGACAACTTCTAATATGGAATGAATTGTTATATAATTTTTTGTCTATCTTGGTACTTCTAGGTGGAAAAAATTGGAGGAATTATCTTGTAGGTCCCATTATAGTGGCATGTCCCATTTTGGAGATTTGGGGTCCAAAATATTCTAGAGCTAGTTTGAGGCATAAAATGCCACATTT
>JZKD02S0131523.1:172819-194178 GCA_000966675.3 Picea glauca
AAGGGTTGGCACATGCTGGGTTAATTTGGCTATGGCTTCATGTCTGTCTGGGATCGGTTCAGTGAGGAGATTTTGATAGTGTCCAACCAGAGCTGCTTCCAAATCCTCATGTGAATGTAGGGGCTCCCCATTAGCAGATGTCAGACTTGTGATTCTATTGGTGTGCCATATTTGAATAGTCGTTCTATGGAAGAACTTGGTGTTACGGTCTCCCTCCTTGAGCCAACGAATGCGCGATTTTTGCTTCCAATGGATCTATTCTTGCTTTTTCCTAGCTGCTAGTTGCCGGGTAATATCCTGTTCCTCTTCCTTTAACTCGTTGGTAAGCCCCTATGTTCTGATTTGCCTCTGAATTTCACTCATGCGATTTGCAAGATGTTGTTGGGACGCAAAAATGTCCCCAAAGGTATGCTTATTCCAGATCTTGAGTGACTGTTTGAGATTTTTTAATCTTTGTTGGAATCTGTACATTTTGGATCCCTAATCTATCTCAGCCTCCCTCCACCATTTATGAATGTTGGCTTGGAAGTCTGGGTGTTCGAGCCAGAATTGCTCGAATCTGAAGGGTCTCCTACCTGTTTCCATTGGGAGGTCTATCCAGAGTTGAATGGGCCAGTGGTCCGATCCAGGGATGTCCAGGATTGATGCTTCCAAGCCTGTGCCGTCCATCATGAGGGGGTCCGAGATGAGGAAGCGGTCAAGCTTGCATGCGATCTGGTGTGAGCCAGATCTTCTATTTGTCCAGGTATGAATGCCATTAATGGTGTCCAGATCTATGAGGCTATGGGTGTCTATGAAGCTGTTGAAGTTGCTAGTTTCCTGTTCCAATCTTCTCGTGCCCCCTCTTTTCTCTTCCAGACTGCGGATGATGTTGAAATCCCCTCCTATGATCCATTTGTTGTGCTGGTGTAAGGCAGCGAGGAAGTCTAGGTTCCGAAGGAAGGCTGCTTTTTATCCTGTGGTGGCTGGACCATAGATGTTGGTTAAATGTCCTGGTTTATCGGAGCCGATGAGTGTGTAATCCGTGGTGATGGATCCTCTAGTAGCCATGAAGTTCTCGAGCAGTATTGAGCTTGTGTTCCAGAGGATGGCTAGTCCCCCTGCTGTGCCGGTGGCGTCGACCGCCACAGCGGCCCCCTGCTTCCAACAGTAGGGGAGTAATTTGTCCACTTCTTCTGAGGCGCATTTGGTTTCCTGCAGAAGGACGATGTCAGGTTTTTCTGCCATGATCAAATCACGTAGCAATTTGTGCTTGCTACGCCCGTTAAGGCCTCTAATGTTCCAGGAGATAATCTTCATGATGACGGGGGGTTGGGGAGGGGCGGAAAGCTATCCGAGATCAGGTGGATTTGCCCTGAGTTCACCATGAAGTGCCCTATTTCCTGAATAAGCTTGTTGGTGGACTTCCTCCCTCTTTTCTTCTCATCCTTCTGGGTCTTGCCTGTGATTTTCGATTGACTACTTTGGATTCCTAGCCCTTGAGTGGTTCTAGCCGTGGATCCAGCCGAAGAGTTGAGGTATACCTTATGCACCTTTTGCAGTTGATCTCTGGGGATGGTGAAAAGTTTCCGCTGTCTGTAAGCGTGCTCCAGATGCTCCAGGTCCACCCCTGCTAGATCGGGTTCTTCCAGTTCCATGTCCGCTTCTCCGTTCTCTGCGTCCCCGGCGTTGTGTGCTTCCTGGTTGCCGCTTGGGGGAGTGATTTCGGGTTCTTTTTTCGGAGGGGTGATATCCTCCTTTCGCTTGCCATTTTGGGATTCAGAAGCCGGCGATGTCTCATTTAGTGGTGGATGATCAACAGGGTTTATAGGCTGGTCTTGCAGAGCTGTGAATCTATTGCTGGATGATGGGTCCTTGAATACCTGGGCTAGTTTTCTTCTGCCTCCTAGACGCCATTTCCCTCTGGACTGGGTGAAGCCATCCTTATCTTTGTTACTGTCTCGGTTGCTTTCTTTGGGAGTATTAATGAGGGGGCATTCTCTAAACAGGTGGCCATGCTCATGACATCTGCGGCAGCGGAATGGGATATGTTCATAGTCAATGGTCTGGAGCCAATCTTCATCTTTATATTCCAGTGTGATGGACCCAGGGAGCACCTTGGTTATGTTCAAGTAGACGCAGATGCGCGCGTAGGATGTATACCGCCGCTGCTTCGTGGCCTCAAACGATTTGACATATATGCCAATGGTGTTACTGATACCTGCCATGACCTCCTCGAGCCAGAATTCCTGTGGGAGGGAGTATAATCGGATCCATACAGACGCGTGTGCAAAGTCTTCCTTTTCCGGAATGAATTTTTCCGTCCAGAAGCGCAGGAAGAGACCAGCTGAATTGAAAAAATATGGTCCCCCATCGAAGATACGGTTACGGTCTTCAAGATTGTAGAAGATTATTGTAAAAAAGCCTTTGGACCCTAGTTGTAGTTCATAGTGACCCTTTGGCTTCCACCAGTACTGGATCCAACGGATCAGATCTCGTTCTGAGGGCCAGAGCCCTAAAAACTTTCCCACAAGGGCATAATCTCTCATGAATTGTTTTTGCTCTTCGATTCGAGGTGAACTAATCACGTATTTGGGGGCTTGTGGTGCGAGTGGGATACACTTACCAGGTTTCCATGGAGTGGTTGCTGTTGGAATAGTGGCTCCTTTCTCAGGGTCGATCTCCATTGCTAGGTCCTTAGACGCGCCTTCTTCCCACATTGCCGAGTAAATGTCTGGCGGCGGCACAAAGGCCGGCCGTTTGGTTCTCTCCGCGTCCGCACCGCCTATTGTAGCTTGTTTGTAAGAGTCGTTGGTCGGCCCTCCATCGCTGGGTGGCGAATGCCCCATAGGGGCACCTGCTAGACCCCTGCACCGCGATATTTCTGCAAAACCCTAGTTTGTCAAAGAGAAACCCACCCGCAGAAAACACACGCACAGCATCACATTCCTTACTCCTTGTTCGATTGAGTGTATCTTTGAGGACTATAATCTTTGATGTATGTGGGAGTTGTTAAAAAAATGGTGATGTACTCAGTTCAACATGTGGTATCGTGGTCAGCCAAAATGTTCAGCACCCATCACTTTGGGTTGTGTTTTTTTCAATTTCCAAATGTATTAATTGTAAATCACCATAAATTAATTATGCACTTGCTTAAGAGCTTATGTTTTGAACAAAATTTTTGAGATATATTTTTTGATGAAAAAGAATTATTTTTTTTCCTTTGCAATTACTTTGATAAATAACTATCATCCCTCCTAAACTAGCTAAGCCAAACCTGTAAGTTATCAAAACTAAAAGAATGTGCTCCAACATTTCAAGACAATCCTATAATTCTTTTGTGAAAAATAAATTTGCAATTGAAAAGAGAATCCTCCAAACTCATGCTATACAACAAATAGTTTGGTTCCTTGTACACTTATTTATTACAGGGTCTATCTCATAGTTGAAAGATATGTGAGCAAATAATTCTAGGTATCAAGTGGGTGATGAAAGGAAATGAACGACATTGTGGTGATTAAACCGTTTTGGTGGTTTTTTAATACCTTAACCTTTACTTTAGGAGAATCATAATAATTTTTAGTGAAAATTATATATGCATCCAAAAGGAGAACCCTCCAAATCCTTTACTTTAGGAGAATCATAATAATTTTTAGTGAAAATTATATATGCATCTAAAAGGAGAACCCTCCAAATCCTTGATAAAAAAAATATCTTTATTCCTTGTACACTTATTTATTATCACCTCTGACTATTTTTTTTGTAAAGCACATAGTCAAAATTTTATTATTCTATCATAAAGAAATATATCTTCTGTCCAAGTAGTTTGCAAATTATTTTTACAAAATTCTTTAAAAATAGAGAAACAATATAGTAACTTAAAAAGGAAATGGAGTAAAAATTCTTTAAAAATAGAGAAACAATATAGTAACTTAAAAAGGAAATGGAGGTGACTCCATGTATTTCTATTTCAATACTTTCAATTCAAAAAGAAACTTCTTAGGAAACCTACAGGTCATAGGTCATGGTGTTGAGTGTCTCGCTGACAGGTCCTGGGGTGGCTCAAGTGCAGAGTGTATAGTGATTTTTTGGAGCTGAGACAATCATCGTTGTGCTTGAGGATGGGAGGCAAGAGAGATTCCTTAAGGATAAGGTGAAATCCATCCAACTAAAACTGGATGGTGTTCTATCCATCTTCATGGGTTTGGATCATTTGATCAAGGAGGGTCTTAATGTGCCAATATAATTCAACTTTTTTCTAGTACTTGATTTCTCTAGCACAAGTGTTCCCAACAGTACTTGATTTCTCTAGCACAAGTGTTCCCAACATCCATTTCTCAACAAGAGTAATATTTGGAAGGTGTTTTATGCATCTTCATGTGTTTGGATCATTTGACCAAGGAAGATCTTAATGTGCCAATATAATTCAAATTTTTTCCAGTACTTGATTTCCTTGATTTCTCTAGCACGAGTGTTCCCAACATCCATTTCTCAACAAGAGTAATATGTTGAGGGAAGGATGGTGGTCCACCAACTGCCCCAAGAAAACCATGGGTCCATCACTATAGCAGAATCATGACAAGAAGGATTATGCAGGCTTAGCAGATAATTCCTTGGTCTGCAGAGGCGAGATACTGGCATTCTATTTGTTTGTTTATCCATCGAACCAAGATTAATTGGGACAAGGAGTAAGCGGGATGAGAGAAATGTATGGGGAGTTAATGGCATTAAGTTCTGAATTGTAAAGAATGACCTGTCGACCCAGGTCTCCATGCATCTACACATCTGGTCCATGTGAATTTGTCATCCCTGACATACAATAAGTCTTGGGATTAGGGACCAGATCGATTCATGAGCCCTATTTTATCAATGCAAACTCATCCTTAGGGGACGAACCCTTGAAGGTGCCCATCCCCAATACCCCATATGGGGTACAACCTCTAACTATTAACATAAAGCAATATGAGCATAAACATCTAGGTATTATAAAAGAAAAAAGAAATGGAAGGAAATTGACAGTGTAGTTATAAATAAATTATTTTGTGATTTTTTTGCTATTTTTGTCTTTGTGGATTTCTCATGTTTTCATTATGAGAAATGAATTTACATGTCATTCATCCATACTTATTAATGTGAGTAGTTACATCCAAGTATGAAAAGAAAACTATGAATATTTTATGTTTATTAATAATCAATAATCATGGTAAACCTTTGAATATACTATATTAATCTAAGTTGAATGAATGGGTGCTTTTAGGGTTAATGGGTGCTTTTAAGGTAAAAGGAAACTATGAATATTTTATGTTTATTAATAATCAATAGCCATGGTAAACTTTTGAATATACTATATTAATCCAAGTTGAATGAATGGGTGCTTTTAGGGTTGTCAACAAGGACAAAATTTACATGGATATTGAGACATATATGAGAATTTCATTCAAATTGAACTTATAGGTAATGAAGCATAAAGCTAAATAAATATATGAATTAATTGACATGGAGTCGCTTTAAGGATAATATGTGGATTGTATGTGGTTGACCTTTGTGTTAACTATCTCTTTTAGAATTTCAATTAAATATAAGCACTTTTCTTACTTTAGTTATGTTTTTTTTAAGAAAACCATTGTTGTTTATGATTCTAAAAATTTAGTATAGTTACTTGATGTAACATACCTCATACCTCAATAATCCATGTTTTTGAAACAATTTGGAACTTTGATACCATTTTTAATAAAACTATAAGCATGCAACATGACAAAAAACTTTTGCAATTATCAAGAAAATGTTATTTAATCATAGGCACATGCCATACACATTGATGTACATATTAATTCATTTGTCTTGGTGCCTTTATGTTTTCATCTTTTTTATTTTATTAATTATTTCTTTCTCCACATTTTTATCATGTGCTAGCGAGGTTACAATCCTTAGACCTATGAAGGAGTTAGAAGGTGACTACCTAGAGGAGTGAGATCAAGCTAATAGAGAGTCTAGAGAGAAAAAGAAAAGGGCCAAGAGGGGCGAGAGATAGGGTTAGCTTTCTTCCACAGAGAAATCATGTGTGCATATAGTGCAAGATCATAGTTTGGATGCTAAGAAAATAGAACGAAAGTGTGGAAGTATTGAGAATTGGAGCAAGGGAGAAAGTGAAACCTGAATAGATATTCCTTGCATTAATAATGAGGTAATTGTTTCCAGTGATATCCTTGTCACTCTTGCAATGAGACACATCCACTTCACGAAATGACAATAAGTGAATGGAATGGAAACCATCTGATACCCAGAGCTTTGGCGATGCAAAAGATGAAACCTTCTAAAAAAAACTGCGAGCATATTAACTTTCATGGGGCACTTCATATATCTCAAACAACATCACAATCTTGTTCTTTCTGACCCTCTCCAGTAGATGTTATGTCTCCCATTGAATCCAATACCAAAAAATTAGTTTGGTTCTCCACGTGTAAGGAAGAGCTACTCAAACAAGAGCCTCCGTGAGTTGGGAAGAGCCGCCAAAAATTTGTACGTTCCTTCGTTGTTTGAGCAAGAGAGAGCCATGTAGAGGAGAGAATGGTTGTTAGTTGTCCACTTTTTATAGTAGAGATTACATAGCTGTCATTGTATCCAATAGAGTTGTTGCCATTTGTTCTATAAAAGCATTTATGAATAAGAATATCACCCCAAGAAGAAACGGGCCATATGTGAATTCCATTTCTATTACCAGTTTTTCTTTCATGGGCTTGCACACTATTTTGTATATTGTTTGTTATTGCAAATCTTAGATAAGTTCATAGCCACATTAATTCAACTACGATGCTTGTTTTGTATTCATATGATTAGGGTATTTGTTAAGATGGAACCATATTTCACTCAGCTACGCTGTTGGTTTTCATTTTTTCTATCTGGATTCATGGATGTACTTATGTACTTATGCTTTGTTGATATATTATATACATACAATTTCACACACAAACTCAGTCGATTTTGTAGTCTATCCAACCGACTTATGGAAGATATTTTTAAATATTTCACAAATTATTAACATGTATCTCTGCTTCCCAGATGGTGCTGTTGACAGATATTGTTGATAATTTTTTCCTTTATGCGAAATATTTGTTCCACGTTACTGAACATAGCATCTGCATTGTTTCTGCACAACTGTTGAACTGGGTCACAACGATTTTAGGTTTTGGAATTGGATAGAAACATTTCTTGAACGTTGTCAAGTAGCTGAAGCTTGAGGAGGATATTCTTAACGTTGTCAAGTAGCGGAAGCTTGAAATACGTTGTCGACATAGAAAGGAGGAGACTCTTGTTACAAACCCTAATAATGTATTAAATAAATTTGCATTGACTGGATTATTGAGAGGATTTAAAAAAAAATTAACTCACTTTTAGAAAATTTTACATGTAATACTCTCATAAGTTGTTAATTGGAGTCATAATGTCAAAACATTTGTGTGGAGTTAGAAGGGATTTTTCTCCATTCTAATTGATTTTATTAGTACTTATAAGGTGTATTTTTTGTGCTTTTCTATGAAGGTGTCATAAGGGTTCTTTCACAAATTGTTTTTGGAGTTATAAGGTGTTTTTTTTGTAAAATTGCACTTGAGGTTTTAAGGAGTTTTTGGAAGTTATAAGCGGTCAAGCATATTTATAATTGAATATTTATCTTGCATCCTAGACCCACCTGAAAGTGAATAAGGGGGTCTTAGGATATTTGTGTGTGTGTCATATTGACATTTGATGAGATTTTTTTTTCTCTTGTTCACACACATCACATACACATACAACAACACAAAGTGCATTCATTTGCGTCGAAGGCAATCAATTAAAGGCAAAGAAGGTCAAACAAAAATACAAATTACATAAGCACTCTAATCATTGAAGAACAATTCCAATTGGTGACAACATTGACATGAATAACAAGATACATTTTGGAAAAAACAATAGGATAAATGATTAAAGCTCGATGTTTTATCAACTTCCCTAATTCTATAATACAATATCTCTCTTGCATTTGTAATAAGTCATTTGACTTCTTTGTTGAAGTAACTTTTTGAAGTTGTAAGCAAGCATTTTTTATTCATGTTTTTGTACAACCCGCCTAAAATGGAATAAGGGGGTTCTCAAAGAGGACGCCTTCATAGATTTTAAGGTGTTCTAAAAGAAGTCTTCACACTTTTTAAGTATTACAACTCTTTCATATTCAACACACTTCATAATGGTTGGGAATGAAGAAATAGTTTATATAATGCATACATTAATCAACTCAACTTTGGAATCTAAAATTTAAATAAACAAAAGCACTCTCACTATAGTGCCCACCTGCCTACAATTCATGCAGAGGAAGATTGATATGTTTAAAATTCAAAACAAATTGTTATTTGATGAATTAATTATCCTTCAAGAGGCTATTCTTCGTACCCTCAAAGAGAATTTGGTCATGGCCCAGAATCACATGAAGGAACAAGAAGATCAAGGTCACTCTGAACGTCAATTTGCAGAAGGGGATCAAGTGTTTCTTTGACTGCAACCTTACAAGAAAAATTATCTCAAGGCTGACCATTGTCAAAAATTGGCGCCCAAGTAAGATGGAGAGAATTTGTAGTTTCCTGCAAACAAACCCATTTTCATGTTTTCGGCCAAAACTTAGTTTTTAACGAAATTCGTTAAAAATAAACGTTTTGGACGAAATATGCTTACCACAACAAAATAATTCATCCGAAAAACATTGTACATGAATTTTGAGAGCATCGTCAAGGTGTCGTTCAATTTGACATGCAAATTTTCAGCCAAAAAAATTCCTAGCAACATTTTTTCGGCCGAAAAATTGCCGCTAGAAATTTTTGAGGCCCGATTGTCACAAAAGTGTTACCTAGCTTCATTATTTTACCCGGTCCATATATCATTCTCAAGCGTGTGGAACATGTGGCCTATCAGTTAGCTTTTCCCATTCATTCTAAGCTCCATCATGTTTTTCATGTTTCTTACTTAAAGAAGGTGATTGGAGCTAAGTACCAAACTCAAACCAACCTTCTCGAGTTGGACAAAAAAGGATCCATTTGGCTACAACCACAAGAAGTTTTGGACCAACGTCGTCTGCGTCAGAGAACCATCAAGGAAGTGTTAGTCTAGTGGAAAGATACAACTCTAACGGATGCCACTTGGGAACCAGCTACCATTCTGCAACAATTTCCTCATCTCAACCCTTGAGGACAAGGTTGTTTTTAAGGGGGAGGACATGTTAGGGACCTAACCCCTCATGTAGGTAGAATAATATATTTCCATGTAATAAAGGTCAATATTAAAAAGGCCTATCAATAAGGAAGAATGAGTCCAATGTAAGAAGAACTAATAGAAGCTTTCACTTCTAGAAGGATCTTTCTCTAGATTGTTCTTTTGATAGACATATTTAGTATAAATAGGAGTTGAGGGTATGAGAAGTTTTGTCTTGCATATTATTGCAATAGAGCTATGCTCTGCTGGAGGTTGCCCCCTCAAAGAGGCAAGTGACAATTGCTCTCAGTAATCAAAGTGCTCTTTCTGGTGTTATTCTGGTATCATTTTGGTATTATTATGGTGTTTTTCTGGTTATATTGTTGTTCATCTGCCATTTATAGCTAATTATTTTTGTTTTTCATACTATTTTATATCTGGAATATTAAAAGTGGTATCAGAGCACCTTCCTCAGCAAAAAAATTGTGGGTTAATTTTTTTTTCAGGGTAGAGACATATTCCAACGTCTTTAAGCTGCAGATATCTATCGTTACGCGCATAAACACGCAATAGGGGATTCATACACGTAGGAAATACAAGTGGTACTTAAGCGCACATCTATTGGTCACTCTTGTAACCCCTATTGGTAGCCCTTCGAGTGGTAGCGCATCAAACAACACATGTATACAGATCGGCCTAGATCTTTTGAATCCCTCTATAGATAAACCGATCGACTGCCTGACTTCTATATTGCCACCGAGAACAACACTCGGGAAGATAATCTCTAGTACTTGGGTAGTCGTGTAGTATGGATAAGGACATGGTCTAGCCTCCTTAGTTTGTTCCCTGAGATATTGGGTCGAGTACTACTATTGGACCCCGCATGTATATCAGAGAGATATAACACAAGGAAAACCCTTGTCTGTAGAACCCTTGAATACCCTAACCTTTGGGATGGAAACAAAAATAGAACATACAAGATATATTGTCACGCAATTATGTCTCCTGCATCCGGATTGTGAAATTACTACACATTTATTCATGTTAAGCATTTGGGCATTTCATCACTACAGTATTCTTGTGATCGGAGTATAACTCCGTAGGAGTAAAAAAAAATGGATCTTTTTGGCACCATTATTTGAGACCCATTCCATTGGATTTCTCTCTTCTCCCTTATCGTAGTCATACCTATCATTTTTCAGGAAATTTATTTTCTCATGGACTCGACCCCCTTCCAACACCCTTATTTGGGATTTACCCCATTGGATTCAACTCATCGCCCTAATCGTTGTGATACACTTCCCCATTACCCATTTTATGTGTGGTTCCACCTGCCCCTTTTCATGTTCCCTCTTCATCATGGCCCATGCCCATAGCCAAGACTTGGAAGCTCGCTTCAATAACTTGTACTCTAATTTCACAGAAACCGAACAAGAAGTGAGACAACTCAGTGCCAATATTTCTGCCATCAATAAAAACATGCATTTGTCCATCACCGCCATAATCGAGGAACTCAAACAAGACCTCAAACAAGACATTTCTACCCATCTTGAATCTGCCACTATGATGATCTATGCCAAGATGCATATCCCTGGAGATCTTCCCTCATCTGACCCACCTTTGCATATCGAAGGTGAAACTTCCTCCCATTCCTAGAAGTTTCAGCCCCATCACTTTCAGTGTGACCTACGCCTTCCACGTGTGGATGTGACCAAATTTGATGGCTCGGATCCCACTGGTTGGGTAACTCAAATGGAACATTATTTCTCTTTGTATGGCATTATGGATGAGTTGGCCAAACTCTGGTATGGTGTTCTCCATCTAGATCAAGAACGTTGGCAATGGTGGCAATGGAGAAAAAATACCCACCAAGGGTATGTGGCTTGGACACACTTTGTGGAAGAGATTTATGAATTATTTGACACTGACACCAACCATTTACATCATTTGAAAAAGTTGAAACAATCTGGCACAGTGGAAGACTTTATAGCTGCTTTTGAGCTACTAGCTTTTCATACAAAGGGAATGTTTGATGTTTTTTTCCCGAGAATGTTTTATCAGTGGCCTCAAGGATGATATTCGTGCCTATGTCCTCATGGCTCGGCCTCAGAGTTGGGTGGACACTACTAAAAGAGATAAGGAAGAACAATAGTTTGTCTCTTCTCAAAACCGAAAACCCTCATTTATTCCTCGCACTAAACCAATCACTCCCACTCCTTCTTGCACTCCACTAAAGATCCAGAAATTAAACATGGCTGAAATGGTTGAATGCCAACTCAAAGGCCTTTGTTATAATTGTGATGAAAAATATGTTCATGGGCACAAGAGTAAGGAACAAAACATTTGTATGGCCATCTCAGAGGAGGTTTCGGAAGAGGATGTTGAGGCTCCCCTTGTGTCCGTGTCACCTAAACCCACTAACATGACCCCTCCCTCAAACCCTCCCGAAGTAGAACCAGTTATTTCCCTAAATTATCGCACTGGCTTCTCTGCTCCCCAAAACCTCAAGCTAATTGGTTACATAAAGCATAGGAAGGTCATCATTCTTGTTGATAGTGGAAGCACCCATAAATTTATTCATCGTTGCATTGCCCAAGAAACTAATTTCTATGTCTGTGTTGTCAATAATTTTCAAATCATGATTGTCAATGGAGGGTCCATGAAATGTGGATGGCGTTGTGAAAATGTGTGTCTCCAAATTGGTGAATGCCACATGAAATATCATATGGTTTTTATTGACATGGGAGGTTGTGACATTTTGTTGGGTGCAAAATGCATAAATACTTTGGGTCCCATTCTCATAGATTTTAAGGAATTAACCATGCAATTCAACCAGGAGGGCCAACAATATAAGTTCCAAGGCATCATCGTCAGTTCCCCAGAGACCATTAGTTCCCAAAACATGGAAAAGTTACTCAAAAAAGGTCATTGTGGCATTATTTCCCAACTTCATGCCATACAAGCAATTGAGACACCCTCTATGTCGCAGGACCTCCAATCCATCCTCTCTAAACATCAAGTGGATTTTTCCACTCCCCAGGGACTCCCTCCTTCCCGTTTTTTTCATGATCATTCCATTCCCCTTGTCCCAGGAAGCCTTCCTCCCAATATCCATCCATATCATCACCCCTTTTCCAAAAAAAATGAAATTGACAAAATTGTTCAAGAACTTCTCAACGCATGTGCTATCCTCTCTAGTACGAGTCCCTAGTCTTGTCTTGTGATCATGGTCCTTAATAAAGAAGTTTCTTGGTGCATGTGTCCTGACTTTCATGCCCTCAAAAAACTCACCATTAAAGACAAATTTCCCATTCCTTCCATTAATGACCTCTTGGATGAATTGAGTGGCACCCAGTTCTTTACTAAACTTGATCTTCATTCTGGATACCACCAGATCTGTATGAAAGAGGCATAAATTCCTAAGACTGCATTTAGAACTTATGAGGGCCACTATGAGTTTTTGGTCATGCCCTTTGGCTTATGTAATTCTCCCTCCACTTTCCAAAGCCTCATGAATAATTTATTTCGTCCTTTTCTCTGTCATTTTGTCTTAGTTATCTTTTATGATATCCTCATCTATAGTAAAACCTTGACCTCCCATATTTCTCATTTGGATCGAGTTCTCCATCTACTCTCTCAACACCAAATTTTCCTCAAACAATCTAAATGTGCTTTTGGCGCCTCGGAATTCGAGTACTTGAGTCATCTTGTTGGAAAGGCCGGTGTCAGGGTGGATCCTAAAAATATTGAAGCTATGCAATATTGGCCTCACCCATAGACTCTCAAAATATTGTGTGGATTTATGGGTTTAACATACTATGATCACAAGTTTGTTAAGAATTATGAAAAGATTATGGCACCTCTCACTGCTCTCCTTAAAAATAATTCTTTCACTTGGACTCCAATAGTTGCTCAAGATTTTCAAACCTTGAAGATGTCCATGTGCGCCACTCCAGTCCTGACCCTTCTTGATTTATCAAAGACATCTGTCCTAGAATTTGATGCTTCCGGGAAAGGAATTGGTGTTTTCCTAATGCAAGAGGGTCCGCCTTTAGCCTTTACCAACAAACAAATGTCAGAGCGACATTTGGGAAAATCAATCTATGAAAAGGAAATGTTGACTATTATGCATGGCATGGATATTTGGTGCCCTTATCTATTGGGGAAATGCTTCCAAATTAAGACAAATCATCAAAGCCTCAAGTATTTTATGGAACAACACCTTTCCTCCCTAGAGAAACAAAAATGGGTGAATAAGTTGTTTGGATATGATTATGAGATCATTTACAAGAAAGACAAAGACAATGTGGTTGTTGATGCACTTTCCTGAAAATATGAAGATGAAGGGTCCCTTTTTTCTCTCTCCTTCATTGTACCAGATTGGATCCCAGTTGTTCGCCAGGAATGGCTACATGATCCCAAACTTTTGCATCTGATACAACAATTGCATTCCAATTCTCCAGTCTCCCCAGGGTACTCTTGGCTCAATGATGAGCTTCGATACAAAGGCCATTTGTATTTAAGTAAACCATGAAAACTTAAATCCACGGTATTGTCTAAGCTTCATTCTACACCCACCGCTGGGCACTCCGGGTTTACCAAAACCTATGATTGGGTCAAACGTTTTTTTTTCTGGGATGGTATGAAATAGGGCGTTCATAATTTTGTGGCTGAATGTGATGTGTGTCAATGCAAGAAGGGAGAAACAATCAAATATCCTGGCACACTACAACCTCTTTCAATTCCACCTGCTATTTGGAGGGATATCTCTATGGATTTTATTGTAGGCTTACCTAAATCGGTCAATAAATTAATCATCATGGTGGTAGTTGATCATCCTTCCAAATATGCTCATTTATGTTTTCTTCAATACCCATTTACAACATCCACTGTGGCTCAACTTTTCATGGATCAAGTCTTCAAGCTTCATGGCATGCTGCATTCTATTGTTTCTAATCACGACCCAACTTTCACCAACAATTTTTGGCAAGAACTGTTCAAGCTCCAAGGCACCCAATTTCATCTCATCACAACTTATCATCCCCAGACTGATGGTCAAATTGAAGTTGTCAACATGTGTTTGGAAACATATTTGAGGTGTTTTGCATCGGAAAGGAAAAATTAGTGGGCTTAATGGTTACCACTAGTTGAATGGTGGTACAACACTTATTACTATAAAAATACCTGCATGACTCCTTTTTAAGCAGTATATGGACACAATCCACCTTCAGTTCTCTCATATTTTCTAGGTGTCTCGAAGGTCAAGGCGGTTGGCCAAACACTTTCAGTTCGAGAGGCTATTCTCCATACTCTCAAAAAGAATTTGGTCATGGCATAGAATCTCATGAAGGAACAAGTAGATCAAGGTCACTCTTAATGTCAATTTGCAAAAGGGGATCAGGTGTTCCTTCGACTACAACCTTACAAGAAAAATTCCCTCAAGGTTGACCATTGCCGGAAATTGGCACCCAAATTTTATGGTCCTTTTACCATTTTGAAGCATGTGGGACATGTGGCCTATCAATTATCTTTTCCCATTCATTCTAAGCTCCATCCTATTTTTCAAGTTTCCTACTTAAAGAAGGTGATTGGAACTAAGTGCCAAATTCAAACCAACCTTCCCGAGTTGGACGAAGAAGGCTCCATTTGGCTACAACCACAAGAATTTTTGGACCAGTGTGACCATCGTCTGCATCAACGAACCATCAAGGAAGTGTTATTCCAGTGGAAAGATACAACTCCAACAGATGCCACTTGGGAACCAGCTACCATTCTGCAACAATTTCCTCATCTCAAGCCTTGAGGACAAGGTTGTTTTTAAGGAGGAGGAAATGTTAGGGACCTAACCCCTCACACAGGTAGAATAATATATTTCCATGTAATAAAGGTCAATATTAGAAATGCCTAGCAATAAAGAAGAATAAGTCCAATGTAAGTATACCTAATAGAATCTTTCGCTTCTAGAAGGATCTTCCTCTAGATTGTTCTTTTGATAGACATATTTAGTATAAATAGGATTCGAGGGTATGAGAAGTTTTGTCTTGGCTATTATTGTAATAGATCTCTTCTTTGTTGGAGATTTCCCCCTCGAAGAGGCAAGTGAACATTTCTCTCAGTAATCAAAGTGCTCTTTCTGGTGTTATTCTGGTATCATTTGGTATTATTGTGGTGTTGTTCTGGTTATATTTTTGTTCATCTACCATTTCTAGATAATTATTTATGTTCTGCATACTATTTTATATATGAAATATTACACAGAGGATGACACTCGTAAATATGAAGATGGGCTGGATGAAGACTCTATGACAAAAAAAATTGCAGATAAATGTGAGGAAGCAATTAGAATTGTTTGGCCATGTGAAGAACTACAATTAAAATAGAATTTATATGTCTTAGGATACAACAAGGTTCATGATAACCTTTTTATTCCTAATTATTGAAAACATGTTATGTTTGTGAGTGGAGGTTTTTTGAATGATGATCAAGAGATAGAGGCTTGAAGATATTGGTAAGGAACAAGTACATGATATTGATGATTATCAGGATGATGATGACGATGCAGATTTTTATGCAATTAAGGATGATCAAGATTCTTATGTAGTTGTTGAGGATGATGATGTTGCTACAAGTATTGCAAATTTGTATGTTCATGATGATCGGTTGGATAAAGAACCCATACAATGCCAACACTTTGGTCGAGTTTGGCCATGATGAGTCAAACTATTTTGATCTTAACCCATGCATTTTTTATGGGAAGAGAAATCATCTCTCCAAAAGGTGCTAGAAGAGAAATAAAGTTGAGCAGAAATATATACATTTTGAATGGTTAGGGAATTGGCATTAGATTTTAAAATCCAATTTATTGTAGAGGTATTAATAATGATTTCATACACAATTTCATCCATGTCTATGAGGAACAACGTTTATAGTCGATGGTTATGAGTTTTTTGGATTTTATGTTTTGAGAGAAATATTAGGGCCCACTTGAGTTTATCTTTTGAGTTGAAGATCAAGTCTTTCAATTTTTCTCAAAAATATTATTATTACTCTTTTCACTTTCAAAGGGGGTATATCTTATGATTGAGGCTTATAATCTTTCAGTTGACAGGGGGGGGAACTTAGTGATGATATGTCAGACTTTAAGTTTCGAATTCTACCTTGATGATTTGTATTAAATTCAAGATGATGTTTCTTAAGGATGATGAAGACTGATTTAGGATACATGATACAAAATTGATGGTTTTGACATCGATCATTTATGGGAATGATTTTACGGATGAATGATGGATTCATGATTGTAGATGCATTTATGTAGGGATGATTATATTTTATACTTGATGATGTATTTGATTATTTGGATTTGGATTGTTTAATTTTACCGTCAGAGGAATTTTGTTGAGACAGTTCAACACTTGGCATTAAGGTTTTTGATGGATATTGGATGCATGGATCACATTTTGGCATTTGATGGATTTCATTCACATTTTGACTTTGATTATAGTTTGATAGTTCTACATTTTGATTGACAATTCATATTTGTGATAGTACCAATGATTCACCTGGTTTACTACCCACATGATTTTTATGGACATGATATTTTATGGATACAAGGTTCAGATGCCTTTCGACACTTTTTTATGTCATTTGGATTCTTGATAAAAAAATGAATTGCATGTATGTTGATTTTTGAGAGCAACTTGTGAACTTATTTGTTCACTTGATAGTATTCAGACTCTACAAGGATGCTCTTCAGATCTACTAGAGGATAGCTATTTATTTTTCTATGTTTGGTGCACTCAATATTTCATGCATTTTTAGGATATGGGATGTGTTGTACATGTAGTCAATTCATTTCTCATTATGGTTTTCTCTCATCGGTTTTGGGTTCACTTTAGTGAACACCTACAAGTTGTATAGCTCTAAATTTCTTACATAGTGAGTTTCTTAGACTTGGTTTTGACATCCACCGTTGGCAGTTTTTTAGGAATATCTTCATTGATGCTCATGAGATTTCATACCATGAGTTATAGGTTGAATACTTATTAGCTTTTGCACTATTCCTTGTTGTTGAGTTGATACGATTTTATGGACTTAATATTAAAGGGTGGTTTGTTAGAAATAATCATAAGTCCTAAATAGATCTTAACAATTGTTTAGTTGTGATACAATTATGAGGTTGTTATATTGAGATGTATTATAAATGTACCATTGATGTACATATTAATTGATTCAGATTGGTTCCTTTTCAACCATGTTTCTATCTTCTTTATTTTCTTGGTTATTTTCTTGGTCTGTATTTTTATCATTATCTTCAAGAAATAGTTACACTGGTTGGTTGCAAATATCAAACGTTTCACCCAACCATAGACCTCACTTCTATAACACTCTTAGGAAGGTCAACCCCAAGTTGATGCTATGAATCCAAAAGGATGGGTTCCTATGCCAACTCAAAGTCTAAAAACAATATGGCTATCAATATATTACACATTGTTCCCTCTCTCTCACTCACAACAATCCCAATTTCCCATCTCACATTTCCCCTTAGCCCACAAAACCCAAAGAAAGGAACCCCTTCTACGCAATGCATTCTCTCAAGCTATTCCATTTCTCTCCAGATCTCCAGTGCTACTAAACAAGAAATATTAGTGCTAGAAAATCATGGGAATCTCATCTATGGATAATTCTCCTCATTTTCCATCATTCCCATGCACACAAACATCCTTTTTCCACTATTGGTATAACCAATAATCTCATACAATCAACAAGCTTCGACTCTTCCTCAACCTACAACCTTTCCTTTCATGCCAAAAAAAAAGAACAAGAATGAATAAAGAAAGATTGACTAACCCAACAAAAACCAAAATTATGGTTTGTATATTTTCATGCAACAATGCACCATGTGGATTCCCCAAGAATCTCACGCAAATACATTTCCAACTAATTCCAAGATGAGTTTAATAAAATATTATAATTTGGTTTATCCCCTTTATCCCCCTCTCTTGTGGAATCATAGCCCCCTATAAATTTGTCTTTATCTCTTTGTATCTGGTGATGTGTTTTTATTACTAATATTCAAAGTTATTGCATTGCTAGAGTTTCTAAACTTTCACCATGTAAAAACATACATTATTAATCCAGGGAATCCAAACTAGGGTATTACACTTGAATTTTAGTTAAATGCATCGGAGGCCACTGACGAGATTCTTACCTAGGAATATTTGGACTTAGATATAGGGATTTACCCATTTCTCCAATTATATGCCAAATGAAACTATTTAACGTCATATTACAACTTTGAAATTTATTACATCTTCTAGCACAATTTGATAACTAATCTTTGCACCATGAAGCAAAGAAAAGTTCAAAATTATTAAAAAATAATCATGAAACTAAATCTTAGATAATAAATAAAAAATAATTAAAAGACTGGACCACACCAAGTTTCTAGTATAGAGAAAAATCAAAGATTGGTTGGAGAACTCATTTAGACTCACTCAAGTATATTTGTCTCCATAATGTTTCTATGTCAATGCCCATGTATTTAGTCATATCAAGAATGTTTCTATATCAGCCCTATATTTTTACTCATATCTTTGTATGGTAAACTTACAATCATAAGTTGAAAGTCTCCTTGTTGAAGTTACAACAAAGACAAAGAAATGGTGGAACACAAATTGTTGATGGTGGTAAGGTATAGAAAATGTTATTTCTCCTTAGAACTAACTTAGTAGCAACATATTCCATGAATGCAAGAAACTTCTCACTATCTCTTGTATCAAGATTATTTAATATGATAGTGACATGAAACAATTCTTTTTAACAATCATTTTTTCAAAAAACTTACAAAAACATTATGAAATTTATTGACCAAAACTAAACTAATGCAAAGTTGACATGTTTTTATGATGGGAAGAGTCACTAGAAGGATTAATAAGTGCTCTAACATAAAAATTGAATATTTTCTAACATATGTAATCAGAAGAACAAGAATATCCAAGATTCAAAATCCTAAACATCAATATTGCAATTTTTTTGAAAAATACATATTAATATTATTATTTGAAAAGACAAGATTTTAAATGTACTTGTAATTGGTCTTTTTTTTTCAATATATATATTTTTGAATTTTCAATGTTTTTTTTTTTTTTTTTGTACATTGAATATCAACTTGCTTCCTTTAACACAATTTGCACTAACATATTTTCACATTTTTATGGTTACCCCTTGACTTGTAGGGGTGACTAGAGGATATTTTTCTCTTGTGATTATTATCACAAATAGAAGTTCCACAGATGAAATCCATGTTTCTCCATTGCTGGTTTGCTATAGGTTCTTCCCACATTTGCTCGGTTCACTTATATTTTATGATCATGGTACTTGGCATGCATGAGGTACATTATTTCATTGCTTCATATTGGTTGTTAATGTCTCATGTACTTGTCATGAAAATGGTGATCATTGGTTAAATCAGATAATGTATCATGATGCTCTAAATTTGTTTTTCCTTGTTTCACCTTGGTGGTCCATCATCATCCTTTACATAAGTGTTTTCACTCTTACGTTGAGTCATGATACTGGGGAGATTTGAGAGGTGTAGCATTGTTCGACAACACAAGTATTCCAATAGAGGATAAACACTTCAATAACCACTCACACAACCGGATCAAATATCAACACACCTATGTTTTTACGTGGTAAAACCTCTGTGGGGAAACATCCATGGCCCTGGCCAATGTGGCCACTTGGAGCAATTTATTAATGCAAAATAAAAATATTACAGAGCTTTTTACAAGAGATTTTATCACAATTAATCATCGACAAATGAACCTCCATTCTCTTTAAATATACATCATGGACCAATCGGGTGTTAAGCCACAGATCAATGTATCCATTAATATCGAGGAGAATATGATTTGTTAGATCACTCTATGTTAGGAAAAAATCATGATTGTCAGATTTCCTAACTACAAATGCATCCTAATGCATACTAAAGAAACACACGTTTAACTAAAGACACATTAGACAAAGTCGATCTTAACTAAATCCTAATTGTCTAAATATCCTAACATCCCCCCTTAAGAACAAATTGGAATAGGATTGAAGGATTTACAAAGGTGACACAATATGAGAAGGAAGAAAGAATTATATCCTATTCCCCCTTAATGCAAACTTCATGAAATCCTAACATAGATTGAAGTTTGGAAAAATTCAATTTCACAACAGACTTTGTGAATATGTCAACAACTTGATATTTTGAAGGGAAAAAGAGAGATTCAATAACTCAATCATGAATGAGTTTCCAAATGAATTTCATGTGTATCTCGATGTGTTTGTTGCACTAATGTTGTACTAGAAATTTTACAAGCTTGATGGCACTCTAATTGTTTCACTAGAGGGTGGTCAGATGTTGTTGCTGGAATGAAAACTCTGAAAGGATCTTTTGAAGCCACAAGGATTATTGACTTGCATTAATCACTACTCCATAGTATAATTCTTTTAAGCAAAGAACAATAGCCTATTGTTTCTTACAAGCCCAAGTGACAGTTCCTAAACCAAGGATGAAAATGTAACCTGCAGTATAATTTTGATCATCAGGGTCTCTGACCCAATCTGAATCAATGAAACCAACCAATAAAGGAGTCCCCCCTGATATTTAATGTGTCTTGAAATGAATTATACCCTGGACATACCAAAGTATCCTTTTAGATTCTTTCCAATGGATTTCTTGAGGTGTTTTCATATACTAGGAAATAAGACCAACAACAAAGGAAATATCAGGACGAGTATGAATCAAATATAAGAGGCTACCAACTAATTGACAGTATAAGGTGACATCAAGTTTGGGATAAGTACAAATGGCATCAAGTTTGACTCCAAACTAGAAGGGAGAAGGGACTAGTTTAGAATCTTCCATGTGAAAGCGACAAAGAAGGTCACAAGCATACTTAGACTGGGAAAGAAAAATTCCTTCCTTGGTTTGCAAAACTTGGAGGCCAAGGAAATAGTGAAAATAGCCTATGTTTTGTTTGGTTAATCTTAACTCAGTCACAGAATCGGTGATTAGGTCATTGTTGGGTTTAACTTTAATGGTTTAGAAACCCATAGTATTAGGTAACCTATGGTATTTTCCCATAGTATTTTGTATGAGTCTTTGCATGTCGTTG
>JZKD02S0131523.1:194721-207276 GCA_000966675.3 Picea glauca
TTTGGTTAACCTTGACTCTTTCATAGATTCGTTGATTAGGTAATTATTGGGTTTAACTTTAGTGGTTTACAGACCCATGGTATTGGGTAAACCATGGTATTTTCCCATAGTATTTGATGTGAGTATTTTCATGTCATTGCATGGCTATATCAGACCATGCATGTCTTTGCATGGATATTATTGAGGACATGCATGTATTATCATGTATATCTCCACTCCATGCATGTCTTTTCATGAATATATATAGGCTATGCATGTCTTTGAATTATAATCTAATTTTGGTAAAGGAATTAAGGTTGTAATTTATGAAACCTATTTAATGGCTTGAGATACTCCATTGTAATAAGTCTTAAGTAGTCTCAATTGGATAGTGTTTTCTTGTCTTGGCTGGTTTGGCCAAAGTTAATAGATATCTATGGAGGTGTTGGTTTTCCAAGGTAAGTGTGTCTAGGATAAATATTGGCTATATGTGCATGCTTTCTTGTTGTGCTATTTCTCTCTCATTTTTAAAAAAAAAATTGTCATTTGAAGTTTTGTTTTAAGGGTGGATTTCACATGGGTTAAAAATTTTGGGTCACTACTAGTGGGAATAAGGTCATCAATGTAAACAACAAGGATTATGATATGGATTCCTACTTTCTTGGTATATACATTAGGGTCATAATGACATCTAGAAAAGTTGATATCAAGAAGAAATATATCCATTTTAGCATATCAAGCTCAAGGAGCTTGCTTAAGACCATAAAGAGATTTATTAAGGCCGAAAACAAGGCCAAAGTCATTATGGACATAGTCAGGAGGTTGTTCTGTGTATATTTATTCTTGCAAATCCCCGTGCAAGAAGGAATATTTGACATACATTTTATGGAACTCCCATTTATGTGAGGCTACAAGGGATAAAACAAGGCAGATGGAATTCCTTTTGGCTATAGGAGAAAAAATTTCATCATAATCAATGCGTTTAAATTGGGAGAATCCTTTGGAAACTAATTAATCCTTGTGTATTTCAACACTTCCATATGATGCATACTTAGTTTTGTAGACCCATTTACATTTGAAAAGTTTTCTTCCTTTTGGAGGAGGTACAAAATCCCAAGTGTCATTCACCATTAAAGAGTGATACCCTTCATTCATTGTTGTAACCCAATATGGATGACCTGAAGATTTTGAAAATGTCTTTGGATCATGAGTCTCCGAAAATTGATCCCAAAGAGAAGAGGTTCACTGGAACTGAACATGTTCAATGTTGATAGGAAGGATCACCGACAAGAAAACTAGCTAATTATTGTGTTGAATCAACCTAACTAGGAAGCGATAGTGTTGGTGTAGGCTCATGTTTAATAGATTCATATGGAGGAAGGTGAACAAGCAGAGGTGGATTTTCATCCTCATTGTCATCATCTAAAGAAGAAGAAACCAGAATAGGAACAAAAGAAGGCACAAATTATGAATATGGCTTGCATGTCGAAGAAGGCATCTAAGATCCAGTTTTCAC
Organism: Picea glauca; assembly: GCA_000966675.3. Classification (NCBI taxonomy): domain Eukaryota; kingdom Viridiplantae; phylum Streptophyta; class Pinopsida; order Pinales; family Pinaceae; genus Picea; species Picea glauca. The sequence continues at coordinate 196,217 of JZKD02S0131523.1, forward strand.
TGACCACATAAAGCTACATACCTCTTATACATTCAACGACAATGGCCATTCCATAATTGCCTCTATTTCATTGGATCCACAATGATACCTTCCCCAGATAGGATATGTCCTAAGTAATGAATCTTTGTCTAGTAAAAGGAACACTTCAACAATTTCCCGTACAACTTGTTTTCTCTTAAGAATTGTAAAACCAAACTCAAGTTCCCATCGTTCTCTTCTCTCATTTGACAATAAATCAGTATGTAATCGATAAATACTTGTACAAACTTGTCCAAGTATTCGTGAAACACCACATTCATCAAACTCATGAATACCCCTGGGGCATTCGTCAATATGAAAGGTAAGAAATTAAACTAATAGTGTATGAATATCATCTTAAATGCAGTCTTAGGAATATATTCCTCCTTAATCCATAATTGATGATATCCTGATCTCAAGTCAATCTTCGAAAACATTGTTTCTCCTTTCATTTGATCAAATAAATCGTATATTATTAGCAAGGGATATTGATTCTTGATCGTCGCTTTGTTCAAATGATGATAGTCAATACAAGTTTTCCACGATCCATCCTTCTTTCTCACAAAAATAACTGGCGCACCCCACGGTGATATGCTCGTACGTATAAGTACCAAGTCCAACAATTTTTCAATTGCATTTTCGACTCCTACAATTCCGGTGTCGACATCTGGTATGGATTTATTTCATTTGGTTTCAATCCAAGTTTTAGATCTATTTTAAACTCCAATTCTCTTACTGGAGGTAAACCTAGTAACTCCTTTGGAAATATGTCTACAAACTATGATACCACAGGAAGGTTTTCTAAACCTTTTTCCTCTCCCCTTTCATTTAGCACTAAAATTGCATATAACTTGCATCCATTGCGCATACTCTTCTATAGTTTTAGGGAAGAATAAACCTCAAGGTGTAACGGCCCCTTCGTTATGACTAAAAGATAAGCAGAAGTGCAAATTTTTGTTTTTTTGTTTTTGTTTTTAGGGCAAGAAGGCGACGATGACAACAATTTACCTCACCACTGATGAAGAACGTAAGCATGCAGTTCAGGCAACAAGCAACTATGACTCAACGCACTAGCACAGGAGAAACGGGTGAAACATGCATTAAGACAAGGAGAAACGACTACCTGCCCAACACAACAGGACCCCGCCTACAAGCCAAGGGACAACATCCCCCTCCCAACACAATGACCTTGATGAACAAAGACTAGAACCTCAAGGCGCACTAACCAAATGCATGAAGGCATTCAACCCATACGTAAAACCAAACTTACAATGCTCTAAAAAACTCACACGGAAGGAACCGACTCCGACCAAGTTATCGTTCATTGCTATCCAAATAGGGCATGCCATGATCCCCTCATCAGGAATCATGTCGTTCCCCAGTGATAGACGGGTCAATAACCTTGGCACAACACATCCTATCTTGACCGAGGACTCTAGAAAACTTTGATGCACTAGGATCCGAATACTGACAGGGAGACTATACCCACACCCCACACAAAAGGTCGACGAGACACAAGAGGAACATTACCACGGTATTCACGGCTTCATCAACCACCCAACCCATTCATCAAGTCTAAACTAGTCAACAATTACAAATTGATTTTGACATTGAATATCCATCGAAATTTAGCAAGTCTAAATTATAATTTAGTCTTTAACTTCCCAATTGATTAACAATTAATACAATCCAATCATCCATTCTACTTTACACCATATCCATTACTTTCAATGTAAATAACATCGCCTTCAAATCAAACGACAATTCTACATTACAATCAAGCATTAATTTCAATCGAAATAACCTCAATTTCGAATCAGTTCGACAATGTTGCATTATGATTTAATCATTAACTAAAAATTAATTTAGCAAGATTAATCTATACTTGTGTCAATACTCCTAAACTCATTTAACCATTAATCACCATCTAAAAGGGTAATTCTAAGTTAATCCCCTAAATTACAATCTAATTATCAAATGACAATATATAACTACATTAGTCACATCAATGTAAAATGATACAATATCACACTTGTAATCATTTAAATTACACATGTCATCTATCTAATATAACCATACCAAAAATAACTAGATGTATGTAACATTAACAAGGGAACTATTGATTGTTAACATCGTTGTAGCAATTATCCTAGCAAATAACATGGCAGTTACATAGCAATTAATCTGGCCAATAACATGGTTGTAGCAATTAATGTTTGGCAGTGAGAGTGTTGGGTACACTCAAATTGAAGGAGAATAAGAAGACAAAACAACTGCATAAGGATCAACTTGTGGTCATTCGATAGTCAACACAGTCAACATTCTAAATAGAAAAATCGTGTCCCTTCAACAACGAACTCAGTCAATCTTTTTTGGGGCAAATCTGTGGTTATTTACAGCAAACTCAGTCAAATTTAATTGGCAAAACTCGTGGGCATTAACAGCAATATCAAGAAATCGATTTAATAGCCAAAATCATCGGCGTTTACAACAAGCTCAGGCAATCGATTTAAAACAAATTCATGGGCGTTTTATCAACAACTTAGTCAATCAATTTAAGGGAAAAAAACGTGGGTATTTCAACAATAATCTCTGTCAACTTTTAAAAGCAAAAACGTGGGCATTTCAACAACAATCTTTGTCAACTTTAAAAAGAAAAAACATGGGAATTCAACAACAATCTCTGTCAACTTTTAAAAGAAAAAAAGCGTGGACATTTCAACGGCAATATCTATCAACTTTTAAAGAAAAAATGTGGGCACTTCAACAACAATCTTAGGCACATTTTAAATGGAAAAATCGTGGTTTCATTTTTTCATTTCCCGGATTCCAAATGAAAATGCATACAGGAATGACCAAACGCCCTTCCCTTATCGGGATACCAATTATAAAAACATAGACAGGGAAATGATTTCATTTTTCCATTGCCAGGATACCAATACAACACAGACGTGAATAACACAAAAACGTTTTTCTATTTCTAGGATACCAATTATAAAAATGAAAACAGAGAATCAAATCATTTTTCCATTGCCAGAATACCAATACAACGCAGACCAAAATAACAAATAATAACGTTTTTCCATGCTAGGATACCAATACAAAAATGCAGACATGAAATCAATTCGTTTTTTCATTGCCAGAATACCAGTACAACACAGACAAGAATAACAAATAAAAACATTTTTCCATTCCAGGATACCAATACAAAAATGCAGACATGAAATCAATTCGTTTTTCCATTGCCAGAATACCAATACAATGCAGACAACAGTAAGAGAAACAGAAGGATCCAATGGGAAAAGTCATCGAAATGATCACAGGGATTCTATCAATCAAGGCGCAGAAAAAACCAATAAGGACACAAGATAATCTGTACGTAGAGGTCGTTGTTATATGGAGCAAGTCAAACAATCATCCAAGGACAATAAAGGAGGTAGATGGCTGAAAGGAACGTCCTTCACTCATCATCCATGCACAAAAAGGTAGAGCGTTGAGATCCATAGGTCTATTAATGTTGAAGCGATGATCGTGAATCAGGCTCCTGGATGACTGCTCAGGTGAGGACTGATGAGCTAGGGACGAAAGGAAAAGACAACCACGATGTTCACAAATCAATACACCATAGGGCGGTCAAGACATGTCGAGAATCAAAGGCCATGGGAGTCAATCAATCATCGAGCTATAGGCCATGGAAAAATTAAGTCATCAACTAGAATGCTAAGACAATCAATTTACTTACCCAATTAAACCTACACATCCAAAGCATAAATCCTACTACAATCTACCATGCAAAAATAAAGAAAGTCTATCGTTGCCTGATCGCCTGCTCTGAGTTGATATCTCATGCTCTCCATGAACCTCTCGCTTGCCGACCGACAAGACTTCACCGGTACCTCCCAGCCAATGCTAGGGGAACTCTTCTTCCCCCTTATCCCCCCAAGCCGTAAAGGGGCCACACACACTAACCAAAGAATCAGCTAGCTCCTAGCTCACCTCGCAAGGTCGAGCTACCACTTCTCACCGAGATGGGTATCCCAACTCCCACAAGCTAAGTCAGTCAAGTATAGATTTTTGTAGCGTAACATTACGCCAAATAGAAGAGATCTATGTTCCTCCTCCTCCCTCCTTTATTTAGATTTTTGAATTCCTTTACCTTCCCAAAATCCCATTTAAATTAATGTTTAATAAATTAATTCCTAAAAGTCCTCCCCATACAAGTGTCACCCATCCCCTTCATTCCTCCATAAATTAATTTCTTTAATTAATTAATTACCCATATTTCCCTCACCCACCTAAATTCAATCCTAGAGTCACTCTTAGGTGCCCCCATATTCCCTTACAAGTTTTAATGACTTTCCCCAATACCAATTTACTAGTTGAGTTAATTTAGAAAGTTCTTAAATGCTAGATACCTTACTAAGTTTGACTTTCTTCTTTTTCCCTTGTGTTTCCATTTTCTTTTTATGTTTCCCTCTTTTCCTAGTTTCCAAATTATTTTAGATTTCCCTCTTTCCCCTTTTCATTTAGAAATCAATTTGGTAGGTGTAGAAATTAACTTTTCTCTTTTGCCTTTTCCCTTTTTAATTAATAATTTTTAAATTATCATAATATAATAAAACAATTATTTCCCCTTTTTTAATTTTTATCCCAACAGATTTTTATGAATTAATTAAATTGCTTACTCCCTTCTTGTTACAAGATTAATGAAGCTTATATATATATAGATAGATAGATAGATAGATAGATAGATATATTTTAAAAGGATAGAAAAATTATGCCACCAGTATAATTTAGACCTAGACTGTAATTTTCGTGTTGGGCGGCATTTTATTAGGGAAATTATTTTAAAAAAAATTCTTATCACATTATTCATTCTAAGGCCATCTAGGTTCATTCATTTATCATTAACAACGCGACGTGCCCTTCAAGACGCACTAGGTGCTCCAAGGGTTCCACTCACCTCATTTGTTACCCTTGCACGACATGCCCTTCAGGACGCACTATGTGGTCCAAGGGTGCCACTCGCCTCTTTCCATTTTTCTTGCGCGACGTGCCCTTCGGGATGCACCACGTGCTCCAAGGGTGCCACTCACCTCTTGACTGATTTGGTAGACATCAAAAACCCCTGGACTCAATAGTCTGCCAGGTGAACTTGTGGGAGCCTAAGGGCCTCTAAGGAATAAGGCCCTCACCTTATTACACACCCCTTAGAATCATCGTGAGCAACTATCACAGTCTGCCCTCACAGCATCGTGGGTCCTCTCGAACTAGGTAAATGCTAACCTACAGTTCAATTCACGACAGGAGTGATAGTAGGATGTGGCAAGGTTGTTTTCCACACCTCTCCCTCAACATCTCTGGTAGTCGTGCATGACCCCTCTAATCCACATGTGAGTTTTTTCGGCAAGATATCGTCAGCCTGCATCATCAACTAATCATGTCAGAATATATCCATAATCACATTGTCTAATCAGATGCACTAATATCACATATAAAACAATTAAACCCCAATGGTTCACTTCCCGACTCGATCTGGAGTCCAAGGGGTTCCATCGATGCCTCTGCATCCTCGAGGTCCAAAATCCTGCACACTCAGTATAACCGAGTCAATAGCACCTGTCTATGTCAATGCAACAAAACACCATGACATCAACCCATAACGCCTCATAATAAAAATTAATGTTTTAATAGCATAATAATCTGGATCACTTGCGAGCAAGTGTCCTCAAAGAATAAGTTCTCTTAGTGTGCAAGAGCGGGATGTTACATACACCCTCTCTTGGTCTAAACTTTGTCCCAAAGTTTCATAGTATAAGTGTCGAAAATAATGTGTATCATAGTATCATAAGTCTATCTATCAAACAAAAATGGAAATTGTTGGCGCATATCATATGTGTCCTCCCAGGTCATCGAGTGCAGACTATACTATCCCACTGGACCTTGACCTGATCTACTATTCGACGCCGTAGTTGTGGAATGTGATGATCCAAGATGTGGGTTGAATCAGCTGTGAGCGCCCCCTCGTCCGATACCTACAAGGAACTCATGTCAATAACATGTGTAGAATCACTAATATAATGTCTCAAAACATATACGTAAAACACATCGTGCATACACCTCAAGAAATCAGGCAAGGCTAGTCGATAGGCCACGGGCCCCTTTCTTTCCATGATCTCGAAAGGTCCCACGAACATAGGAGAGAGTTTAGCTCCCTTTCCAAACTTTATCAAACTCTTATGCAGTTTAACCTGCAAGAAGACTCGATCACCAACCTCATAACTACGGTCGACACGATGTGCATCGACATAACTCTTCTACTGATCCTGCGCTTCTTTAATCCTTTGTCTTATTGTTTTCATTTTCTCTTCCATTTCTTTGATCTCTTCTGGTCCCACGAGGACCCTATCCTCAAGACGATCCCAACTCAAAGGTGTCTGACATGGTCATCCGTAAAGAAACTCGAAAGGTTCCATCTTAATGGTGCTTTGGTAACTGTTGTTATAAGAGAAATCCACCAGTGGCAAGAATTCTTCCCAACACTTTTGTTGGTCCATCACGTACATGCGCAACATGTCCTCTAAGGTCTGATTCATTTGTTTGGTCTTCCCATCAGACTCCGGGTGATATGCAATATTGAAGCTAAGTTGGGTTCCCAAGGCCTCTTGGAAACTTGTCCAAAATCATCCAGTAAACATCGATCCTCGATCGGATATAATCCTCTTAGGCACGCCATGCAGCCTCACATTCTCACTGATGAAATCTCTAGCTATGTCAGGTGCCTGATACGTCGTACGCACAGGAATAAAATGAGCACTCTTCGTCAGAGTGTCTACTACTACAAAAATCGAGTCGTGTCTCCTTGCCATCAATGGCAATCCAACAATAAAATCCATCGAAATAACCTCCCATTTCGATTCCGAAATAGTGTGTAGCTGTAGTAATCCTATTGGGTGTCTATGTTTAGCCTTTAACTATTGACATTCTAGACATCTTGCCACATAATTGACTATGTCTGCCTTCATTCCCTTCCATAAGAATAAGGTTTTAAGGTTCACCCTCATATTCGTGACTCCCGGGTGAGCCATGTATACGGCTCTATGAGCCTCTCTTAGGATCAACATCCTCAACTCTTCGTTCGACGGTACGTAAATCCAATTTTTAAACCTCAATAATCCATCATCATCAAACGTAAATCCTTCAAATTTTGGTACCATCATTGTGTTTTGTCCGATAAATCCCTCGACCTCTTTGTACCAATCATCATCGTGCTGTAAAGTTAGAATATTTTCACGTAGATTCATCTAAAGAGGCATCACCAAAAATATGCATGGTATCTGACTCAATGCATCTGCCACTCAGTTCACTGTTCATTTTATGTAAGTGATCTCGAAGTCTTACTCGCTAAGAAATTCTGACCAATGTTGTTGTCGCGTGTTCAGGTCACTTTGCATAAAGAGGTGTTGTAGTCCAAAATGGTTTGTCTTTAGTTCAAATTTTTGTCCAACAAGGTAGGGTCTCCAAACCTTCAAGGCATAAACGATGGCTAACAACTCCAAATCATGTGTCACGTAGTTCTCCTCATGCTTTCTCAGTTTCCTAGAGATGTAAGTGATCACTCGACTGTCTTGCATCAAGACTCCGCCTAAGCCTTACTTGGATGTGTCAGTGCATACCAAGAAGTTTGTGTCCATGTCAGGGACATTTAGTATCGGTGTTGTTGTCAACATCTCCTTGAGCCTCTGAAATGCCTCCGTGCATTTCCTGGTCCAAACAAACTTCTTTCTCTTCTTTTGTAACTCGGTAATCGGGTTTGCTATCTTCGAGAATCCCTCGACGAACCGTTGATAGTATCCTGCTAAACACATGAAGCTACGCACTTCTGTGACATTCGTCAGCATAGGCCATTCCATAATAGCCTCGACCTTTGTTGGATCCATAGGGATACCTTCGTCGGAGATGACATGCCCTAAGTAGTGGATATTCAATTGATAAAATGAGCATTTGGAAAACTTCCCAAACAATTTGTGCTCTTCCAAACACTGTAGTACCACGCCTAAGCGCTCATCGTGCTCCTCCGTTGTCAAAAAGTAAATCAAATATTGTCCATGAATACTTGGACGAACTTATCCAAGTACTCGTGGAACACCCCGTTTATCCAACTGATAAATATCCATGGGGCATTTGTCAGTCCAAACGGTAAAATAGTAAACTTGTAATTTCCAAACCTCGTCTTAAAGGCGGTCTTAGGGACATCCTCCTCCTTGATCCATAACTGGTGATACCCTGATCGTAAATCGATCTTTGAGAACACCGTCGCACACTTCATATGATCAAACCGATCATCACTCCTCCACAACAGATACTGGTTCTTTATCATTTACTTGTTCAATTGACGGTATTCAATGTAGAGCCTCCACAACCCATCCTTATTTTGTATGAAAATAACAGCTGCAGCCCACGGTGACACACTTGGACGTATCAGTCCCAGGTCCAGCAATTCCTTCAGTTGCATTCTCAACTCCTGTAACTTCAGGGACGACATCCGATAAGTCGTTCTCGCTATCGGTTCAGTCCCTGGTTTCAGGTCTATAGTAAACTCCAATTCCCTCTCCGGTGGCATCCCAGGTAACTCCTCCGAAAATACGTCTGCAAACTCTCTCACCACCGGAAGGTGTTCTAGACCTTCCACCACTCCCTTATCATTTAATGCAAGGATCGCATAAAGCTTGCACCCCTTGCGCATGCTCTTCTATAGCTGCAAGGAAGAGATGAACCTCAGGGAAACTCCTTGGTTCTGACCTACAATCACAATTACTTGTCCTTCATCATCGACCAATCTCAACCGTTTCATCTTAGAGTTGAGTATCGCCTCATGCAATTCCAACTAGTCCATACCGATCATGACATCATAAGATCCAAATATCGTGACGTACAGGTTGGCCCTGGTGACAAACTCTCCCAGGTTAAGGTACAACTCGTAACCTTTCCTCTAACCCGCGGTTGGCTCCCGAAGCCATCTCTACAAAGCTAAATTCATCATTTTCGACTGCCTTTAACTTAATCGTTTTTAGCGCTACACCTGATCAGGGGATCAAATTTTGCTCAAAAATTCAAAGTGCTCGGAATCACTTCAAACTGGATGAGAGCGTAGGCCTCGTTGTTTCGAACCCAACGCAACTCGTTTCGTCTCAAACGGACATCGGGAGCGAGAGATATAGCGATCTGTTCGTCGATTCAAACAGGCAAAAATTTTGATGCTGACTGTACAGTCTGTATAGTCTGTACAGTCTGACGTGGCAAAGTCGTACAGACCGTATGATGACATGTCAGGTGATGACATGGAAAGCAATTGTTGGTTGGAAGCTGTCAAATCAGAAAGTGACACATGTTCGTTGGATGGAAAATGGTATGAGGACACGTGGCCCAATCCGTGGGCACCACGTGTCACTCATTGTTTTCTTTAGGGTTGTATGTAAAATTATGGGAGTCCGTGGGGTTCGACCCCCGGACCTCCCCCATCGCATAGCGCCTTCGCATGAATGCCCGACTATTGGACCATGAGTTGGTTCTTGTTATATATATATATATATATATATATATATATATATATATGTTTGATTATATTTGAATTCAAACTTATGTAATATCCAACGGGGGGCGAGCCGGGGCTTAGCCCAGACCCGTGGTTTTATTACACAACATATGACCATTGTAATATAACCCGTGCGCAATTGTATTACATACCATATAATCCATGTTTTTAAACTATACCATTGTGTATAAAGCACAGGGGGTTATTCTATATAGCCTGTGGTTTCCCATATGACCGGAGCACGGGGAAGTTATACCCGTTGTAACTATTAACCACCTTTTTTCCATGCGCGCAGTCCTATGTGCCATATGCCCAGGTGCCTAGGCGGTTAGGGGCTGGCGCACCCTTAACCGTCCTACGGTTTGCATCGTTTGTGCGGTTGCGCCCAGTGTTGGGTTTTCACGATTTAAATTGCGTGTGAGCCAGGTTCAAAGAACAAGGGTGCATTTTGTAGATGCAGAGACAACAAGCTTGAAGAGGGAGACTTCCAGGAGGCCTAACTTCTTCGTTTTTCGACCGATTGAGGTGCCAAAAGAGCCTAGATAGGGGTTTTGGGATGCTATGAAGCCATTGGAGCGTCGGTTTGTCAGTTTGAGCATTGTAAGACATGTTTTTGATCACTTTTGAGAAATTAATAATAATGATCCATTGGAAGCCGGACCAGGAGATGTAGCCCATGAGAGGGGTAAACTCCTTTATCAATTGCTATGTTTATGTGCTTATGTTCATTGATCATGCTGTTGTCTATGTGTAATTTGCATAAGTAATCCTTTAATATATGTGTTGCAAATTGATCCTTTTGCTTTAAACACATAACATTTACATTGAAAATAATTTCAAGTATTTCAAGTCTTCTTCAATTTTAGATCAAGTTGGTATCAGAGCACTAGTTTTGAAGACTTGATTGTTTGCAAGTTTTGTTTCTGATGCTCACAAGGTTGAAACTCACAAGAGGAGAAGGTCAACTTGTGGAGCCAAGTTATCATCCGACAAGGAGGAAGCATATTCATTCACCACAAGTTTCAGGTAGACATTCACTAAGCATGGCTCGTGCAGAAAGTCATGAACGTGTTCTGGCCGAAAATGAAGATCTCAGAGAGATTTTCATGGAGCTGAGAGAGATGATGAAGATCTTGATGGAAAGGAACATACTGTCACAGGGTGAAGGCTCCAACCCTTCAATGCATAAGGGAGGCGGTGGTGACAAAACTCCAGGTGGAAATGGAGGGAATGGTGCTTCTCCACCACCCTCTCCTCCATCATCTTCTTCTTCTTCTTCTTCTACCAGTTCGAAAAATCTTCCGAATTCTCTAAAGGGGCATGGTAAAACTGCTTCGCAAATTCCTTCATTAAAGCTTGATATAAAATTTGAATTGCCAATTTACAATGGAGAAGTTAACGCTGAAAAGTTAGATAATTGGATACGTCAAATTGAAGTATATTGTAG
>JZKD02S0131523.1:249852-273671 GCA_000966675.3 Picea glauca
TAGGTCTTCTTACATCTGCCTTATTCTATTTTATTGAAAGGTCTTATTAATATTGACCTTTATTACATCCGAATACATTGATCTACCTATGTGCAGGTTAGGACCTTAACATAGGACCTTAACATCCTCCTTTTTGTCAACTTCCACAAGATTAATGGAATAACAAGCATATTAAAGGTAATAAATTGTTTTTAATTTCAAATTCTTGATTTTTATTTGTAAAATGTTATTAAGGGTCATTTACTCATCTAATTACCGGAATTGTAGGTATTATGACCAAAATTATTTCCCGTAATTCGTCCAAGGTTTGGATAGCTACACTTAAGCAAATTGATATCAACCACTTGGATATTATTCTTGAGCTTCATGAGATGGTGAAATACATATAGAATCTTACTTAAGATTATCATTACCCTTTAGTGAATGCATGGTCAACGTAATAGCTGGAAAGATGAATATGCAGGCTAGATTTTGAAGATCCACAATTTCACTCCTGAAATCTTGGATTCATGCTGGAGGAAGCTAGACAACCTTCATCACATAAATAATCAAGGGTGTGGCATAGGATACCTCAGGGATCTCCTATCCCCTGTTCTGAAACGAGAATGTGAATCTAAGCAATGCAGTAATTAAGGAAAGAGTTATGTTTCTAATAATTCTCCGTGTTTCATGTAAAATCAATAAAAATAGAGATATAAAATTGTATTGGGATAGTAATATATGTTAGGAGATTGAATTTATATTGGAGGAACATATTGTAACCTGTGGAATTGTTATTTTAGATATTGAATACAAGAATATTATGTTCCATTCATTGTGTTAATAATATTTTAGTGTTTTGAGCATCTCTTACAACATATTCCAGATTAGGAGGCCCCCCTACCTCTAGTATGTGTTGCATTCTTTAATTCTATATTTTTTCTATAGTTCTGCCTTTTCCTGTAATTCTATTTATTTCCTATAATAACTATTAATTTCTTGTAATACTGTGTTATCTTACAGTAAATTTAAGTTACAGTTAATGAATTTCATTTACAATCATCACCTACATGAATGACTTCTTACCAATTGTGATCATATCAATTGTTAAGGCTATTGTTATCGAATTAATTCAATTACAGAAGTTGAATCGACCTCATAACCTGTGTTTCTACACTCATAGATGCATTAAATTATATTTGAATTATGAAGGCGTACCTGCAATGGTTTGATTGAGATTAATAGTTTCTTGCAAGCATCTTGAATAAGTGTTTTGTTTTTATATTAGTCTATTGATTAACAAGAAAAATTGGTCTTTTGGATTTCAAACCTATCTGGTCCAATGAAGTATATTTTACATATAAATCTATCGGTATAAATATATAACCTATTTTTTTATCATTGAAGATCAACATAAGTAAATGGTCCATAGATAACCTTTGTTTTTGAATTAACTATGAAAAATCACTTCTTTAGTTTGCATTATATTTACCATTTCATAGGGTTTCAAGTGACAATAAGACTAGTTCTGCACATACAGTGTATGCACCTTATAATCTTATGAACTTTGGTTGATAAGTAAATGTTACAAAATTTATGCAAATAAACTACTTGAAAACCATCACAAGCTTGATAATAGTAAGGCATTTTTTGTTCAATCATATTGGTTGGATCCAATGCTGCGGGAGGTATTTAACTTGGAGAAGGGCCCCAATACCCATTTCTAGGAGGAAACTGGTTCTAATATTGATGTCTCTCAATACGAACCAATCTATTCTAAAAAGTAATCATCGTCTGTGTGAAATTCATTTCTAAACTTTTAATTCCCTCTAAGATGGCAGTGAAAGGATCAGGAGAGGGCTTGGTAGAATAAAAAAATTTAGGCTTAGGATCATCTTTGACTCTAGGAGGGATTAAGATATCTGGCTTTCACAATAGAGTCCAATTTTCTTCCAAACTCTTATCTTTCTTCTTATCTTCCATCATATCATCGGGATTGACTTCATTTAGAAAGACATTGAATTGGCCTTGGAAAGAGTTAAGGTAATACAACAATATGGAGGTTGGGTTAGGTCGATGATTCTAAGGGATGTCCTGAATGATTTTATCAAATTTTATATTAAATTCATCCACAATCTCATGTTCCTTTCGTTTAACAATATCCAAGAAAATCCCTAAAGGGAATTGAACCTTACCCAATGGTGAGAAACGTCTTGCTACTCACCATTTGATCAAACCACTTGGGATTCTTTGTTTGTTTGTGTGTGTTTTAAATTTTCACATGCAACTCTATGCAACTAATTTCATATCTCAAAATTGCTTCTTAGTGATCTAACTATCATTGAACAACTTTTCACTTAAATTATTGACTGAAAACATATGCAACGAAAACAACAATATCATATATGAATCATCAATACAAAATAGACTCAGTAATACTTTTCTATAACTTTATCCAATCCTTCAAATCCAAGGACAAAACTAGTCCTCTCAATGTCACCAAGACTAAGAACAAAACTAGTCCTCTCAGCTAGTACAATGTCACCAAATATGAGGACAAATTTTTCCTCCAATAACCATATAAATTAGAAAACCAAACCTAAACAATATTTGGGAAATATCCTCTTCCCATGAATCTGTTGTAGACCACATGTATGGCCTATTGATGTCACCTATCAGCTTGTATGGATCTGTACCTATCCAAAAAATATATATACTTGATTCACCTTATTGGAAACCCGTGTATACACATTACTTGCTCCACTACGACTCGTGTATATTTTATATGTGATTTTTCCTTCTATAACCTGAATATATACACATGTTTCCCTCCTAAAAATTGTGTATAGTATGAAAAGATCGCTCCACACGTGTGACCTTCTTCACTTCTCTCTTCAGAGGTAGATTTTCCACCTTGCAAAATTTCCCTTTGTTGAGATCACCATGTCTCCTAGCACAAGTGTATAATCACTTTATGCTAACTCCATTCTTCCATGTGATGATTATGTGACAATCAATTCTCTCCTATATATGCAATCCTTAGGGATCACCATAGAATCTCGTCCACAAGTCAACATCAAATTAGGCTTTCCTTGTGGGTGTGAAGCCCCAACCCAAGCCCACAAAGCCCATCATCAAACCCATGAATCCCCCACACAAATACAAGGGGATTTTCTCCAAACTTAAAGTGTGTTGTGGTGCCCATGCCGATTCCCACATGCCCAACATCTAGGATCATGTGAGAATACCTACCTGAAGCTACAAAAATCAACACTCCCTCTCGATCTTGAAATATGGAAATGGTGGAAATAAATCACGCCAAGGGTATGTTTCTTGGAAAATTCTCAATCAATTGGGGCATGTAGCCTACCATTTAACTCTTCCCATTCATTCTAAGCTCCATCTTGTTTTTCATGTCTCATGCTTAAAGAAAGTGCTTGGAACTAAGTGCCAAACTCAAACCAGTCTTTTTATGAGGAAAATCTCTTTATGGCTATGGGAAAACCACAACAGATGGAACAACACCCAAAAATAAACTCTGTTCTGAAGTATTTTATATAAATAAAAATGCTAACAAGAGAAGGCTAGAATCCTACCTCGTCCGGACGTCTGAAGAAGACCATCGTTGAGCACTTGACCCAAAGCTTTATACTTGCAACTTGTCCTCAAAAACCAAGATACGCAAGCATGTGAAAATAATATATAATGTTAGCATATAAATTATCATAATCCATCAACATACATAAAAAATACACCCACAAAAAATAATACAAATATTTGCAATATATCAATTGGACGAGAAAATAATATTTCTATTAATGTAATCAACATAAGTACATAGGTGACAAACTTTTGTAATGGCACATATCGGAACCGAGAAACTAAGTCCCTCCAGTTGGGCCTCCACCACTTCAATCCTCCACAAAGGCAAGCTCACAAGTAGTAGGAGTCAATGAAGTTCTCCATCTCAAGATAGGAATAGCTTGGTGGATGAACACAAGAAGTTCATACTTTCAAGGAAAGGGATGCAGACTCAATTATGAGGTGAAATTTCTCCAGTGTGTCTTTTCTCTCAATGATGAATTGTCCTCAAGGCTTGTATACGACTCAATTTATAGCCTCCAAATGGAATTGAAGGGCCAAGTCAGAGCATTTCCAGTATATGGAAGGTCAAGGATCATGGATCTTGTGACATGTAATGGAAACCTAACATATTTTTTAATTTTTGAGCACCAATCCCTATGTACATGGGTTGTAATGGTGAAACCTGTGTATACACGAGTTGTCTAACTATAGGTCGCATATATAGAAAAAAATATGTATTTTTACTCTGGAGTGAGCAAAAGGGGAATTAAAGTCTACAGAGGGAAATTGAAGGCCATCAAAGAAAGATGCACAAAGTGTGGAAAATTTTGATATAACAAGTCTCCCTAAGTTGGATGAAGAAGGTTCCATTTAGTTGCAGCCACAAACATTCTTGGACCAAGGAGAGCATCGTCTCCGTCAACACATTATCAAGGAAGTGTTAGTTGAGTGGAAATATACAAATCTAGAATATGCCACTTGGGAGATGACCACCATTCTCCAACAATTTCCTTAACTCAAGCCTTGAAGAAAATACCGTTCTTCAAGGGGTAGGGCATGTTAGGGACCTAACCTCTCTAACCCCTTATGTAGGTAGAATAATATATGTTCCATGTAATAAAGGTTGAAATTAGTTAATAAGACCTATTTAATAAATGTGAACAAGTCAATGTAAGAAGACCTAAGAGAAGATTTTACTTCTAGAAAGATATTTGTAAGGTACCATATCTATTATAATAGCAGAAAACAAAAAAACTACAGAGAATAACAACAGAACAACACAATATATGAAACCACAACACCAAAAATAATACCTTTATTGATAGGAAACAATGTTCACTTGCCTCTTCGAGGGGGAAACCTCAAATAGAGAAGTGGTATATTAAAATAATTCTCAAGAAAAAAAAATCCCATGCCCTTGACTCCTATTTATACTAAACCCATCTACCAAAGGAACAATCTAGAAGAAGAACTTTCTAGAAGTGGAAGCTTCTATTAGTTATTCTTACATTTGATTTTTTCTTCCTTATTACTAGGCCTTATTAATATCAACCTTTATTACATGGGAAATATATTATTCTACCTACGTGAGGGGTTAGGGAGCTTAGGTCCCTAACACTCCCTCCCCCTTAAAAACAATCTTGTCCTCAAGGATTGAGATGGGGAAATTGTTGCAGAATGGTGGGCGACTCGCAGGTGGCATCTTCTGGTTGTGTGTCATTCCAATGAACTATAAATTCCTTAATAGTGTGTTGGTAGAGACGATGCTCACACTAGTCCATGATTGCTTGTGGATGTAACCAAATGGAAACTTCTTCATCCAACTCAGTTAGAATGGTCTGAGTATGGCACTTAGTTCCGATCACTTTATTTAAGCAATAAACATGAAAAACATGGTGGATCTTAGAGTGATTGGGAAACTCTAACTGGTAGGCCATTGACCCGACTCTCTTGAGAATACGGTACGCACCATAGAATTTGAGGGAGAGTTTCTAACAGTCTTGGGATTTGAGTGAAGTTTTCGTATAAGGTTGTAGATGAATAAACACCCAGTCTCCTTTAGCAAATTCACGTTTAGAACGACCCCTATATGCTTATTGTTTCATGCAATTCTAACCCATGACCAAAATTTCTTTGAGAGTAGAGAGGGTGGTCATGCATACTGTAAGAATTTGATCCACTTGGTGAAACTTGGAGACATCTATCATGCATTATACAACTAAAGGTGGTGGTTGTCTATAAACTGCTTCAAAGGGACTCATGTGAGTTGCGGTGTGGTAAGAAGTGTTGTACCACCATTCAGCGAGGGGTAACCATTGAACCCACTAATTTTGTTTATCAGATACAGAACACCTAAAATATATTTCCAAACACTTGTTGACTACTTCATTTTGGCCATTAGTCTGAGGATGATATGTTGTGCTGAGGTGTAATTGGGTTCCCTGAATTTGGAACAATTCTTGCGAGAAAGTGCTGGTGAAAGTGGGATCATGGTCATACACAATAGAATGATTCATTGCATGGAGTTTAAAGATATTATCCATAAATAATTGAACTACAGTGGGGGTACTGAATAGGTGTTAAGGACCACGGGAATGAGCATATTTGGAAAGATGATCCACTACTACCATAATGAATGACTTATTTCCTGATTTAGGTAAGCCAACAATGAAGTCCATAGAAATATCTGTCCAAATAGTAGGTTGGATCAGAAGTGGTTGGAGTGCGCTTGGGGATTTGATTGTCTCTCCCTTATTGTGTTGATAGGTATCACATTCAACCACAAAGGTTTGAATGTATTGTTTGATACCGTCCCATAAAAAATAACGTTTGACTTGTTCATAGGTTTTGGTAAAAATAGAATGCCCAGTTGTAGGTGAAGAATAAAATTCATAGAGCACAGTGGATTTAAGGCTTGATTGTTTGCTTAAATAAAAGATACCTTTATAACAAAGCTCATCCTAGTGCCAAGAGTGCCCTAGAGAAGCTTGTAGATCCTACTGCAATGTTTGGATCAGTCTTGAAAGTTTGTGGTCTTGCAATCATTCCTGGCGAACTGCTTGAAACTAATATGTGAAAATGAATTAGAGTTAAAAAAGAGACACATATTCTTCATATTTCCTGGAAAGGGAATCACCCACCACATTTTATTTTCCTTTTTTGTATATGATATCATAATCATATCCAAACAACTTGGATACCCATTTTTGTTTCTCCAAGGAAGAAATTCCTTGTTCCAAATAATACTTGAGGCTTTGATGATTAATTTTTATTTGGAATCATTTCCCCGAGAGATAAGGATGACAAAGATCCACATCATGAAGAATAGCCAACATTTCCTTTTCATTGGTTGACTGGACCAAATGGTTCTTAGGCAATGTTTTAGTGGTCAAAGCCAAAGGTCTGCCATATTCCATGAGAATATCCCCAATGCCTTTCCTCGAGGCATCGCATTCCAATACAAAGGTCTTGTTGAAGTGAGGGAGACCCAGAACCAAAGTAGTGCACATAGTCACTTTCATGGATTCGAAGGTATGGTCGGCTACTAGAGTCCAACTAAAATCATTCTTTTTAAGTAGCGCTATGAGAGGAGATACATTTTTTCCATAATTCTTAAAAAGCTTTCGATAATAGTCCGTTAGACCTGGGAATCCATGTAGACTTTTAATATTTTTTGGGCGCGACCAATCCTACATAGATTCAATTTTCTTTGGATCTACCTAGACACCATCCATTCGAACAATATGTCCCATGTACTCAAGTTAAGAGGCTCCAAAATCACATTTAGACTGCTTAAGGAAAAGTTTGTGATGAGACACTAGCTAGAGGACTGTATCTACATGGGAGAGATGTGCTTGCTAAGTTTTATTATAGATGAGAATATCATCAAAGAAAACCAAGAAAACATGATGGAGGAAAGGATGGAAGACATGATTCATGAGACTTTGAAAAGTGGAGGGAGCATTATAGAGGCCAAATGGAATAACCAAGAACTCATAGTGACCCTCGTGAGCTATGAATGCAGTCTTGGGAATGTCTTATTCTTTCATACAAATCTAGTTGTAGCTAGAGTGAAGATCAAGTTCGGTTAAATACTGAGCACCACTTAATTCATCCAAAAGTTCATCAATGAAAACAATGGGAAATTTTCCTTTGATAATGATTTTGTTGAGAGCCCAAAAACCAGGACACATGCGCCAAGTACCTTGTTTCTTGAGTACCATGACTACTGGAGAAGAATAGGGATTGGTACTAGGACATATCACACCGAATTCTAGCAATTCTTGAACAATCTTCTCAATTTCATTCTTCTAGGTGAAGGGATGACAATAAGGGACAACATTTGGGGGAAGACTTCCTAGAATAAGAGGAATGGAATGATCATGGACACCACGATAATGTGGGAGTCCCTGCGGGGTTTGAAACACAACTTGGTGTTGGGAGAGGATATATTGAAGGTTGGGATGTACATAGGTTGTCTCAACTGCCTGAATGGCATGAAGTTGGGAAATAATTCCAGAATGAACTTTTCTGAGGAGCTTTTCCATTCAGCGGGAGATGATGATCTCTGGTGACCCTGCTATGATGCCTTGGAACTGGTGTTGTTGTACCTCTCGATGGGATTGCATGGTTAATTTCTATAAATCCATGGTGATAGGGCTAAGAGTGTGTAACCATTCTACACCAAGTAAAATGTCACAACTGCCCATGTCAATAGAAAAAATATGAGATTTCAGGTGATATTGACCAATTTGGAGGCGCACATTTTCACAACACCCTCCACATTTCATGGAACCTCCATTGGAAATCATGATTTGGAAATTATTAACTGGATGGATATACAAATTGAATTCTTGGGAAATGCAACGATGAATAAAATTATGGGTGCCGCCACTGTCAACTAAAATGACAACTTTTCGGTTCTTAATGTAGCCAATTACTTTGAGGGTTTGGGGAGTAGAC
Organism: Picea glauca; assembly: GCA_000966675.3. NCBI lineage: Eukaryota > Viridiplantae > Streptophyta > Pinopsida > Pinales > Pinaceae > Picea > Picea glauca. The sequence goes on from JZKD02S0131523.1 coordinate 258,379, forward strand.
AAACATGTGGGTGCATTGAGAGAAATTTGTGGTTCAACTGTCGATGGATCAGAGGGTGGAGGGAGATCATCTGGTGGGGGTAGATCGGGTACATTAGAAACATTTGACTCTTCTTCAAAAGCATCCTCAGACATAGCTATAAGATTATTATGTTCCTTACACTTGTGGCCTGGAAAATACTCGTCATCACAATTATAACAAAGACCCTTAAGTTGGCATTCGTCCATTTTAGCCTGAGTCAATTTATCAATCTTGAGGGGAGTGGTAGGAGGGGTGGGAAGGGGGGGTTAGGGCAAGGAATAAAGGGTGTTTTTCTAGTTTGGGAGGAGAATACTTGTTTTTATTCCTTGGCTCATTTTGTAGCTTCCAAATAAGTCTGTGGGAGAGCCATGACAACATGGGAACATATTTCATCCTTGAGGCTACTGATAAAGAATTACCTGAAAAAAGCATATGTCATGCCTTCTGTTCTGAAAGATAATTTCTCAAAGGTAGCTATAAACTCTTCCACTGGGCCAATTTTTTTCAACTTGGTCAAATGACCTAAATGATGGGTGTTGGTGTCAAAGTTGTCATAGAGCTCTGTAACAAACTATGTCCAAGACACATAGCCTTCATGTGCCTTTTTACACCATTTCCACCATTTCCAATGTTCATGATCTAAATGGAGAATACCACAATGGATTTTTTCCAGCTCATTGGCAATGCCATGAAAAGAGAAGTAATGTTCCATTTGGGTGACCCATCCTGTGGGATATGAGCCATCAAATTTTTTCACATCCACTCGAGGAAGGCGTAGATCACGCTGAAAGTGATGGGATGGAAAACTGTGGGAATTGGAGGAAGTCTCACCTTCATGGTGAAAAGGTTGTTCAAATGAGGTAAGGTCTCCAAGAATATTCATCTTGGCATAGAGCTAGGCAATGAAGGATTCAAGTTGGCTTGGCATTTGGGAAGACATGTGCTATTTCACAATTTCCATTTTGGTGTCTATGGTGGAATGCATTTTGACATTGATGGTGGTAACATTGGAATTTGGCATTGATTTTTTGCACTACTTGTTGTGTCTCAGAGAAATCAAATGACAAGTTATTGAGGCATGATTCAAGTTCTTGGCTATGTGTGTGGGCCATGGTGAAAGGGGGAACAAGAAAGGGGTGATTGGGACCACACAGAAACAACATTATTGGTAAAGGGTATCACAATGATCAATGTGAAGAGGGGAATCCAATGGGGTAGGTCCCAAATAAGGATGTGGGAAGGCTCCAAAAGTTGTTTTTACTCATGCAGAGTTATACTTCGATCTGTATAATACTGCAGTGGAGAAATGTCCAAATTCTTAACAGGAAGAAATGTGTAGTAATTTCGCAACCCAGATGTAAGAGGCAAGGTTACATGATAATACATTTTATCTGTTCCTTCATTGTTCTATTTCCATGCCAAGGGTTAGGGTGTTGAGGGTTTCTACAGAAAAGGGTTTTCCCTCTGCTATAGCTCTCTGATATACGTGTGGGGTCAAACAGTAGTACTCAACCCAATATCTCAAGGGATCAACTAAGGAGGCTAGACCATACCCTTACCCATACTACCCAATTACCCAAGTACTAGAGAGCATCGTCCCGAGTTCTATTCTCAGTGGAACTATATCAGTCAGGGGATCGACTGGTTGATCAACAAAGGGTTTCAGGATACCTGGGCCAACCCGTATATAGGTGTTTTTCAGATGCACTACCACTCAGAGGGGTACCAACAAGGGTTACAAGGGTATCCAACATTTTGAGCTTGAGTACCTTTTGTATTTCTTGCGTGCATGCTTCCTCAACCGCGGATTTATGTGCTGAACTACATATCAATGTAGTTTTAAGATGTCAGAATATGTATCTACCCTAAAAACAATTAACCCATAATTTCTTGGCAAGGGAAGTGATCTGATACCACTTGTAAGGTACCAGATCTATTATAATAGATGAAAATAGAAATAATGCAAAGAATAATAGTGGAACAACACAATATATGAAACCACAACACCAAAATAATACCTTTATTGATAGGAAACAATGTTCACTTGCCTCTTCACGGGGGAAAGCTCTAGTAGAGTAGTGCTCTATTACAATAATTCTCAAGACAAAAATTTTGCATGACCTCGACTCCTATTTATACTAAATCCATCTACCAAAAGAAAAATCTAGAGCTAGATATTTCTATAAGCGAAATCTTTTATTAGGTCTTCTTACATTTGAATTATTCTTCCTTATTACTAGGCCTTATTAATATCAACATTTATTACATGGAAAAATATATTATTCTATCTACGTGAGGGGTTAGGGACGTTAGGTCCTGAACAATCTTCCTCTAGAGTGATATTTATAATATATAGGATCCAAGAGGATCTAAGGAATGCTCATATAGGTCTAGGAGGATCCACAATGCTCACAGAGGTCCCAAGGGGTCTAGAAAAGATTAAAAATTGACCATCTCAAATGATCGTGAAAACAATATCATTGCGTAGATCTCATCGTCATCTTTCCAATGACACAAACGATAAGTCAAACGAAGCTCGTATGAAAATGTTATGAACCATAAACGTTTGGTCAAAATCAAGGAAAAAGTCAAAGTAGGGCCCAATGTGGCACCACCAAAGGGTGACACATGGCATGATGACATGGCAGGAACTAATGACATGGCATATTAGTTGGTATTTGATTGGGCATATGGTAGAGTCCAAATGGACCAATGGTTCATTGACACATGGCAAGGATAACAAATGAGAGGCTTCCACATGGTAGCCTCCCATTGACCAATACTAGTTAATGTATGTAAAAGTTATGGAGTCAACGAGGGTCGAACCCATGGCCTCCATAACCTCCCAAAGTCCTAACAAAGTCTCCCTAAACAACATGCCACACAATGGAACTTAACATATGAGTGGCATATAATATATTTAAAGTCATGTAATAGTTTGGTTAGGCGACTAAAGGGCTAAGGGCCTAAGCCCTCGACCCTTAGCCCTTGGTTTTATGTATTACATGTGACATGTACCTTAATTCGCAGGGAGATTAACCATATGCGACAAGAGATTAAAACCATACATATGTTATATAGTTATAACCTATGGTTATAAATATTAAAACAACCAATTAGAATATGCCAAGGTAAGGGGGAAGAGAATCCCCAACCTCCTATATCATAGGCAACGATTTTAACCATTGTTCCAAACAACCCATTTGTTATGGGATTGCCTCCAAAAATAGTTTTAAGTTGCATTAATTTCGGATGGTGGTTGTAAGACTGAGAATATTTAATAGGAATGGATCCAAAGGGAGACACACACATCCCAAAGTGCACACATACCAAAGTCTGCATGGATTCCTAGGTACGGTACTGTACATAATGCATTGTTTTGCATGTCGAGTTTATGTGTTGCATGGAAAAGCATGCCATAAGGTATATTGTCCACACCTAGGAACGTTTACACTTGTTGGATTCGATTTTCGCAAGGATCATGAATTTAAAGTCTATTTTGCGATCATAGGTTATTTGTAAATTTATTATCTCATTTTGTCATGTATGAGGCCCATAGTGTTGTTATACGTGTAAAAAGGGATTTTTGGGCACCTGTTCGGAATTTGGTCCACTTTATAGTCAAATTTCTTAGAATTTCACAAGGGTTCCAATGGTGTACTTATTTTCTTCTTTTGAGTAGTGGAGTTAAAGAGAATCCAATAAATTGGCATTTTGTAAGCCCATATTGTAATGTAATTTGGTATTTTGAGATGGTGGAGAACAATCATGCTAGTTAAAGAGAACTTGAATATCAAGTAACATATGTCATCAATACATGTAATTTGAGTTCTTTTATTTTATGTTGTATTATCTCATTATTCTTCAATTTATCCATCAATATTAATGAATTTTATGGACAAGTAAGCATATTCACATGTGTTTTTGCAAATAGTCAAACGATCTTCATTTCCTGAATCTGGTCGGATGTTTATGTGTATTTAAGGATTAATTTTACACCCAAGTATTTTCAGATCAAATTGGTATCATAGTTAGTTTTGATGTTTATTTGTAAGTGAATTATTACGAGGTCCAAGTCCAAGTGAGGTGAAGTCAAGCTTGCAAGTTATAACTCTGAAATTGGTTCAAGGAGATTCACTTGAAGAAACGAAATGGAGCATGAAGATGTTATTTCTGAGGATGATAAGGAGTTTCAAAAAATGTTCCTTGATATGACATCCATGGTTAAGGAATTGTGGGAATACCTATAAAAGCGAAGAGAAAATTCTCATCAAAATGAAGGTGGTCCAGTTGAAACAATGGTAAAGGATGAAGGAGGAGGAGAAGGTGAAGAACCTACTAGGTCTCCGTCATCCCCATCATCCTCCTCCTCATCATAATAATCATCCTCCTCATCATCTTCATATTCCAATGGAAATAAACATTCTTCTCATAAGAGGAAACATCATTCTAAGGATTCTTCTCGTTCTCATGATCTTTGTAAAGTTTGATTTTTCTACTTATGATGGATATTTGAGTGTAGATAAGTTGGATAATTGAGTCAAACATATTGAAGTGTATTGCAGGGTATAGAAAATCATACATGATACTTCAAGGATACAGTTTTATACTCTTTGCCTAAGCGGCACAACCTTGATATGGTGGGAGAGTGGGACACAAGATGATCTTATTGAACATGGTAAAATCATTTCTTCCTGGATTGAATTTTTTGTTGCATTAAGAAAGCAATTTTATCCATTAGCTTATATGTAAACATCAATGATTTCTTGGAAACATCTGAGACAATGAAAAGGGAAGAATTTCCAATCCTATACACGTGAATTTAAGAGGAAGGTGTTGTCTTTAGGAATTCCATTACATACTCCTAAGACTCTTCTAAAGTATATTGGTGGTATGCACTCATATCTTCGCCATACTATATTTAATTTTAATTTTACTAATATTGAAAAAGTATCAGTACAAGCTACACATCTTGAAACCAACAAAGGAAAACATGTTGTTGAAGATGTGTCAAAGGAGTCACATGAATTTGAGGAGCAGTCGAAGGGTAAAGGGAAGAGTAAGAAGACAACTACAATAAAGAAGGATAAAGAGAAAAAACCTACATGTTCTTACTGCGAGAAGAAAGGACATGTTCAAAAGAATTGATTGAAGTTGCATCCATAATTGAAGCCAGAGTGGGCTCAGCCTAGGAAGGGTAAAAAGAATACCATGACCATGGTGCAGGATCATGGAACAAATTCTCGGGATGAAACCAAGGTTACAACTATGGGCATCAAAGGTAAATATTCTGTTGCAAGCTTAATTTTGCGTACTTCTTCTGCAAAGTCCAAAGTAATCCCTGATGGAAGGCAAAAAAAATACATGTTTCATTTACGAATTCTCTCAAAGCACACTAAGATTGATACACTTGTTGATAGTGGGTCACAAGTGAATATTATTTCAGAGCAATTCATTCAGAATTTGGGATTGGAAACTAGGCCTCATCTGAGACTGTATCCTTTGGATTGGATTTGTGATAATGCTTAGGTACAAGTAAGTAGGTAGTGCAAGTTATAATTTGTGATCACATCAAGTTTCATTGATGAGGTAGAGTTAGATGTTGTTCCACTCGACACTTGCGAGATAGTTTTGTGAATTCCATATTTGTATGATAGGAAGGCCATTTTCTATAGGGAACAAAATAAGTATGATATTTTTAAGGATGAGATTGATTCATTGTGAGAGCTCATCAGATGAAGATGAATTTGACAGTTGTCACTACAGGGTACATGCTAGCTAATGCTAGTATCTAGGATCCATAGATACAACCTACGATTGAAAGTAGAACATGTCCTTTGGTTGATGTTTCTCTTGTTAAGAAGGAAAGATATGTTGATGGTTCATTCACTTTCACATCTATATATTCATTTTTGTTGTTCAATTTATTACTAATCAATGGAGTATGGTGTGATACTGCAACAATGAATGGTGAAGTTTGTGAATTTAAGGGAATGGTTAATTTGATCAACATTGTTGTTACAATATTCATTATGGTTGTGATGAGTCGTGTGCTCATTATCCAAGCAAGATGGATGGATGATACTGGATAAGTGAGGCGAAATCATTCTCACTTGATTTCTAAATGATGCATACTTTTGGAGGTCTAAAAGCCCTCCAGTGGGGAGGTGTGATCTAGGAGGATCTAAGAAACACTCATAGAGGTATAGGAGGATTCAAAATGCTCACAGAGGTCCTAAGGGGTCTAGAAAAGCTCAAAATTCAACCATCTCAAATGATCAAGAAAATAACATCATTGTGTAGAGCTCATCGTCAACTTACCAATGGTGCAAACAACAAGTCAAACAAAGCTCGTATGCAAAAGTTATGAGAATTCAAAGTTTGGTAAAACCCAAGAAAAAATTCAAAGTAAGGTGCCATGTGGCACCACCAGAGGGTGACATGTGGCACTGTTGATGTGACAAGAAACGATGATGTGGCATATTGGTTGGTAGTTGATTGGGCATATGGTACAGTCCAAGTGGACCAATGGTTCATTGATACGTGGCAAGGATAGCCAATGAGAGGCTGCCACATGGTATCCTCCCATTGGCCAATATTGGTTAATGTATATAAAATTTATGGAGTCAACAGGGGTCGAACCCGTGACCTCAATAACCTCCCAAAGTCTTAAAAACGTCTACCCAACCAACACACCATGCAATGGAACTTAACATATCAATGGCATATAATATATTTAAAGTCACTTAATAGTTTGTTTGGGCGACTAAAGGGTCGAGGGAATAATCCATCGACCCTTAGCCCTTGTTTTTATGTATTACATGTGACCTATACCTTAATTCGTAGAGAGCTTAACCATATTCGATAGGAGTTTAAAACCATATGTATGTTATATAGTTATAACATATGTTATTAATAACATATGGTTATAAATATTAAAACAACCAAACGGAATATGCCAAGGTTGTCGGGAATAGAACCCCCAACCTCCTATATTATAGCCAACAATTTTAACAATTGTGCCAAACAACCCATTTGTTACAGGATTTCCTCCAAAAATAGTTTAAGTTGCATTAATTTTGGATGTTGGTTTTAGGACCGAGCCTATTTAATGAGCACGGATCCCAAGGGAAACACACACATACCAAGGTGCATGCATCCCAACATATGAAAAGTTTCTGAGGTATGGTATAGTATGGAATGCATTGTTTTGCATGTCGAGTTTATGCGTTGCATGGAAAATCGTGTCATAAGGTATATTGTCCACACCTATGCAAGTTTATACTCATTGGATTTAGTTTTCTGCAAGGACCATCAATTTGAAGTCCGTTTTGCGATCATAGGTCATTTTTAAAATTATTATATCAATTTATCATGGATGAGACCCATAGCCTCGTTAGACATCTCAAAAGAGATTTTTCGGCACCTATTCGGAATTTGGTCGGCTTTATAGTCAAATTTCTCATAATTTCACAAGGATTTCAATGGTGTACTTATTTTCTTGTTTTGAGTTGTGGAGTTAAAGAGAATATAATAAATTGGCTTTTAGTAAGCCCATATTGTAATGTAATTTGGTATTTTGGGATGATGGAGAACATTCATGCTAGTTAAAGGAAACTTGAAGATGAAGTAACATATGTCATCAATACATGTAATTTGAGTTATTTTATTTTCTTCTCTATTATCTCATTATTCTTCAATGTATTCATCAATATTAATGAATTTTATGGACAAGTAAGCATATTCACATGTGTTTTTGCAAATAGTCGAGTGATCTTCATTTACCAAATCTGGTCAAATGTTTATGTGTATTTAACAATTTATTACACATCTAAGGATTTTTTGATCAATAGAATTAGTATAAGTAAGAGTAGGAGGAATGAGAAATATTTCTCTTAAGAATTATTGTAATAGAGAGTTTCTCTACTAGAGGTTTCTCTTTCGAAGAGAAAATAAACCATTGCTTTATAATCAATAAAGGTATCAGTTTTGGTATTGTGGTTCTCTAAATTTTGTTGTTCTGCTGGTATTTTCTGCAGTATTTATGTTTTCTGCTTATTATAATAGATTTGGTACCTAACAAGGGGGGATGATTGATCTAGTTGAATATTGGTAGCTACCCACCTATTCTGTTGACTCAAGACGGTTCCCTATCTTGGAAGTGTTTCTACAACATTTTAGGCCCTGGAATTCCGATGCGTTTTTGAGATCCTAAATAGTGTTTTTTTGTCCCTATGATGGATTAGGATTTCCATAGCATGCATAATCCTTGACATAAATGTTTACTCTCATTAATATCTTTTCAACAAGCTATTGTGCACCCCAAATGGACTTTGTATGCAAAAGTTGCATCCCCAAAAATTTAACGTATCAACTAGACTCCTCGGGGTTCACATTCCTTTTGGCACTTTATCCCCTACAATTAAGGTTTTGTATGTTAGGGTTTTTACCTATTTGGATTTATTACTTTATGTTAAAATTCCTTTTTCATCCTCTTGTAATGTTCTTCTTGTGAATGAGTGTAGTTGACACCTTGATCTTTAGAGATATGTTACCACCATTCTAGTTAGATTGTATTGCTTTGCATTTCATAGTATTTTCCTATTTCATTTATTGATAGAATTTGGTTCTCACTATATTACATTGTTGTTTGTAATATTTTTTTATGTTTGTTTCCATTCATATTCCCTCCTTTCATTTTATTCTCTATACAATCCATATCATCTTTCAATTTATTCGCGAACAAAGTCAAAATTGTGATCCCTATTGAAAGATGAAATATAATTTGACATCATATCAAAGATTTCTTGGAATAAAAAAATATTTGAATTATCGGTTGAGAATACATAGAGGACTGATTAAATACTTCGATAGCATTGAGAAACAAAGATTTTACGTGTTCTTCAATGTTAACAAGATGAAAAATTATTTGGAAGGCAGGGATAAGTTTAAGCATGGAAATTTATATTAAAATGTTGAAACTTGGGATAATCTTACTAGTCCTTAATATGCCAAATGTAAAAAAATTGGCGATAGTTTTGTAAGCATATTCAAATATATAAGGATTTAATATAGTTTCTATAAAATTTTGGTGATTTTTAAGATAAAATAATTTTATTCTATGGAATTTGGGCAAATCATTTTTAGAAAAAATGGAAATTAACAAATCATTTTTTTTTCGAAAAACCATGGAAAACTAGCCCATTGGTTAAATATAGCCCCTAAAAGTTTCCCTGTTGGTTCTCCATTAATTTTTTATTCTTAGTTAATAACTAATGAGATATTTGATATTAAGGTAGCAATAATTAAGAAGACCTTTGTGTTGAGTTTGATAGTCCAAATAAATTTTCACCAAAAGACATTAGGATATGTCACATTGATTGTGTCATATATAACTTTGGCATAATGACATTATTGTATATCACTCCCACCAATTACATGGTATGGAACATGGGGTGGACAAGATTAGTGTTAAAGATGAGACCAATATGGGCCCACAAAGGGAATTTACTAAAAACTGGATTGATCGGTGACGAACTCATGCATAAATTGAGAAATATCAACCAATAACTGAAGTTTCACCTAATTCTTCTTTCTAGGTGTTTTTATTTGCTTTCTAATCTATGACAAATTGATCCCACCTTTTAGAGGTGAACGTGTTTCCTTTTCATGTTTTTCTAAGATCGACATTTTGGGTCTAATAATGAATATATTTTAGATACATCAATAATGATTGAGGTAAACCAAGAAAATTTTTCTTTCTATTTCTTTTCTACCATGGTTGGAATATATTATTTTTTGCATACTAGGAAATGCCCTTCAAGAAATCCCATGATCTAGGATTTGAACTTGAATTGGAAAACCTGAATTTATAGGCTCTAAATAATTCTCCTTTAGGGGTTTTTTATAATATTTTGTACCACTAATAGAAATATTGTGCTTAGAAGTGATGAGGAAAACTTGGATGAACTCATATTTCTATTTATTATCTATGGTTAGAACTCATGCTAATTTTTTATTGGTTTTAATTTGATGATTCTTCCATCCCGCTTCACACACACACAAGATATTATGGAAGCTATTTTTATATATGCCTTATAGATAATCAAATAATTCCTAAATTTCAACACATATGCACCACATTGTATCTCTATGAGTAGTTTAATTAACACTCCATCTAATTAGTGGGTTGACCTCTACTAGTAATAAAAACTCTAGGCATTACTTAACTTGTCAATGTGTAAGCCTCCTTAATTTGTATAGGGTTATTTTACTATAGAATTAAAATGACAATTTTATAGGTTGAAATATGAATGGTAAACTTGGTGATCTTTGGTTAGTTTACATAATATGTGAATAGAAGTAAACATTGTCATAAAAGAGAAAATTCCATGTATCCTCCTATTTTAGTGCATAATCTCAATACTTCATTATTTTCTTATATACATGAAAAAAACAAGAATCCTTCAATTAAGTTTAATGGAATGAAACAAGAAGGCTTGAATTAAATTTAATGACACTTCCCCCTATATGTGGTGTTTGATAGTGGTCTATAAGAAATTTTTAAGTGATGAGAGAGACATCAAACAAATGTCTCCTTGGTCATGTTCAACTGTCAAGGTATATGGTGGTGAGTGTTAGAATGTTGTGCTCATTTCACCATAGAAAATCCTACATCATTTTCACCCAACCATAGGCACAAAGTCACGCCCAAGCACCTTACCCTTTGATAGAAAGAATTATTCCAGGAAGCCATAACATAAACAACATATAACCAAGAGAGTGCACCTTTTACAAGAGTAGCGCACAAGAGAAAGTACCAGAAAGACTAAACAAGAGAAAACCCTACAACTGCAGTTGTTGTTGCTCCTCCTCCAAAATTTCACATTGTTTTTGGTTTCGTGAGTAAGAGTGAGTGAAAAAATGAGCCAATACATCCTCTATTTATATTAATTTGTCCAGTGACTTTTCTGGATGGGCCGACCTGACTTTCTGGTAATTATATTTTATGTTTATCTTTTTCCTATGAGGTCGACTTGTATTCCTGGAGGATAATACCTTAATATTATATATTATATTGAGTCGACATGTCTTCTAGGGTTTTAACACACATTTTTAGGGTTTCTCTTTCTTCCAAAATATTATATTCTAGTCAAATGTTACATATGGAGGTTAATACCTCCCGCATCTACCATAATATAAACACTCCATCTTAGCTATGGAGGTATTAATTGTCTCAAACAAATCCATCCATATTCACATGGAATGGGCAAGACTCACATAGTCTTGTGGACCATTCTACAAGCAACATCATCATAGATCAATTCATGAGTATCATCATCTCTATCAGCATCACCTGGTATCAATTTGGCATCAAAACATATCGTCGTACTTGTTGTTGGTATTCTTCTGTCATAGAAAATATCAAAATATTCGTGAGCCTCATTTAGATATATTGATTATCCATCTCCACTACCATGTGTCTAGCACCTCGGGTTATTCTTGTCCGATGACAACAATCATGACCTCATTGGAGCCACATTCACCTCATAGTTGATCCTCTCATAGGACCACTCTATGAATGCATTTATCTCGATTCTATTAGACACGTGTGTCTATCACCTCAGGTCATTCTTGTCCCATGAAAAGATTTATGACCACATCAAAGCCACAAACACCTCATGGTGATCCTCTCATAGGATCACTTTGTGAATGCATTTATCTTGATGCTATCAGACACGTGGAATTTCACCTCAAGCACCTCAAGTATTTAGTCCGTCGAAGTCTACGTCGGGGAACATCTACTATGGATGTAGATGTTCCCTAACTCCCATGGTCTACAGCCTAATTCATGTGGAGATAGAGTCAGCCCGATGTTGATTGAGGATACTAGCCTACTCGTGAGTTAACTATTCACATACTCGTGAGAGTTTCAAGGCCTGATGCAATTCACACATAGGAGATATAACAACAACTCGAATCTTCAGTCCGTCAAAGATTACATCTAGGCCTATTCCCACATGATATGTATGATTAATATTGGAATATAGGAACGATGTTTTAATCATCAACACTCCCCCAAGGAAATATTTGAATTCCTGCCAAGATTGTCCCAGATAGAGGCTTAGTGAAAATGTCAGCTATATTCTCGTCTGTGGATATGTGATGGAGCCTCACTGCTCCTTCCTACACCATGTCTATGATGAAGTCCTGCAAGATACTTTGAAAAGCCACCCTACTTCATATCTTGCATCAATGGTTATGATATATGACTGGGTTCTATAGATATTTTCTTCCCTGCTTTTATGGAAATCCTACCCGATCCCAAGCTGAAGTAGCACCCCAGGTGCTAGATCTATCTTTTTCACTTCCAGTCCAAAAATTGTATATCCCGACAACCATAATTCATCATCGGAGATCAATCATATCTATATGTACAACATAGGTACCTACATGATTTGTTGTAACCCAATAATATGGTCATGGATCAACCATATACTAACATAATGTGCTCTAACTACAAGGAAAATACCTTTTAGTGGAGGATATAACAGAGGTTTCTAGTGTTACAAAATTGGCAAAAATTGTCAAAAAAACCTCCACTACAACATTTGTTATCGATAAAGGATGTTTTTGCAGATACTATAACAAAATTTGATTATAACTAAAAAAATCTAGGCGGTCAGAGGTGTTAGCATATTTTTACAAATCGGTGTGTTTGTATAGGGCACACGAACCGATGCATACATACACCTACAACACCGGTGTTGTACACTTAACTTCAAGCACCGTGGATGTAAAATATGAAATCACTGAGGCTGTAAAATATGAAAGCACCAGGGCAGTAAAATATTTAAGTACTGGGGCGTTTGTCTTATAAGCACTGGGGCTTTAACATCAAAACGCACCGGGGGAGTTAAAAATAATTAAGCACCGAGGATTTCTTCATATAATGCACTAGTGTATTACTAATAATAAGGCACTGATGTTGTATAAAATAATATGTACATGTGCGTTACAGGGAAAAATTCCTTGGTGCATTAAAAATAGAAAGCATCGGTGCTTTGCAGTAACAAACAAGCCCCTGTGATTATCAATAACACAATAGTGTTGATACGTATCAATAACACATACACACCGGTGCTTCGTATAATATTGATGCATTGATGACCAAATTTTTAATATAATTTTGTGGTATTAAATTAATATTGAAACCAGTTCTAATTGATTACATAAAAGCATCACTGCAAATTTCATATGAAACACATTGATGAGTTTTAATATTAAACGCACTGATGTAATTAATAATTAAAATACACCGAGAAACATGTGTACATTTTAACCTTGTACAATATTTTACTGCAAACATATTTTCAATAAAAGAACAAAAAATATACAATGGAAAATACACACATTACATAGAGATTTTTCCCTTTGAAATCCAAACCGGGAAAATTAACATATTCTATATTCATTCATAGTGATACATTGTTTACAATACAATATACATATAGGAGCCAGCGACATCCAAAAACCTAATCAAAGGACTTGGATTAATAAAAAACCCTAATTCCTTAACTGGAAATAGAAAACCATCGACAAAAACCATGTGCCGAAAAACTTCCCAATAATGGAGATGAAAAATGAGGCAAAAATGTGACATGTTTCCCAAGGAAACAAATTCTGAGGGGGCGTTTCCCCCGAAACCTCGAAGGGGGAGCCTAGCAACTCCCCCTCAAACCCCCCTACGCACCCAACACAATGTATCGGAGACTAGGGCTAGTCGTGCAAAGAATATAACACATACCCAATAGCATTGACCTGTGATAGTGCAATTATTGTTATTTTTTAATTCCATTTTTTTATCAAAAAATTTACATATATCTTATATTTTGATTAGTGAATTTGGATATGATCTTTGGATTAATTTGTCATATCATCAGATTTTGTATATTTTCATTATAATATTTAGTCATCCATATATTTAATCAACGATGTAACATTTCACAGTGACATTGGACAATGCAATAGAATAAATTAAAACATATTTTATTATATGAATAAAAGGGTCTTTGTCATACAAAATGGGACACTTATCGATAATCCCTTGTCTTTCAATTGGGACACTATGTCCATTACATTAAACAAAAATGCCTGATTTTCATAGACAATTATTTCAAAAAAATACAATTGCAGCTTGCATTGATATCCAAATATATTGGTCATCATTCTTCACTAGAAATGGTGTTATTGCTTGATCTACTTCCACACCTTCGGTTATTTTGATGAATGTTTGGTTGATTTTCTCGATTGTTTTTTTCTTCTTGAAGTTCCATCTACAAACATAAAAATAAATTGTAATGAGTCTATCTACATTAGTGAGAATAATTAAAATTGAAATAAATAAGATACATGAATGTAAATTGAAAAGCGACGTACCTCCAAAGCCTCCAAAGCAAGAAGTGACTCATGAATCATACCCATATGTTCAAAATAAAATCTCATTTCTTGTTTCAATAATTCTTCTGTTGGCTCGATTCCATACTTTGTTTCCTGCAAGCTTTATACCCCATAATAAATCATAGATTTAATATAAAGTATTATTTTTTTTTTCATTAATTATAAAATGATGTAAGTAAAATAACATAGATTATACTTACAAATTCGACAATTAATTTTTGATAGGCCAACATATACTCATAACCCTTAATTAACCCAATGTCAATCAACTTTTCTGATGGCTCTTGTTTGTATGTCAGCACCTATTTGAAGACATTCAAGGATGGTTGTTGTAAAAAAACTTAAAATATACAACAAACAAAAATTAAGTTGATATAAGAAAATAACAATTACTCACAAAATTTGCTATCAACCCTTTTCTTCCTTGTCGTCTAGTTTTATGTGTAGAATGAGTTCCATTTTCTTTTCTTTTCTATAAGAGAATATTTGAAAATTAATATTTAATGTATAATTAATTATTTGTACCTAATAGAAAAAATCAATGATTACATACATTCGAAGCACGTTGTTGAGATAACTTCTCCTACGATGCAATATATCCAATTCTTTGACCATCTCCTTGGACACTTTTTTGGACATTCCTACTGACATATTTCGGATATCATCTCATTGGTCCTCTGGGATTTTCATAATTTTTCTGAAAAAATAACATGACAATAAAATATTTTTATATTGATATATGAAAACTAAATATCACAAAATTGATATATTAATAAATGAATACTTTGTAATATATATATATATATATATAT
>JZKD02S0131523.1:292516-305565 GCA_000966675.3 Picea glauca
AACAAGTAAAATAACTGCTATAATGTACATATTTGGTTAACAATACAAATAACTAATATAACTAAATATCTAGTTGTAGTATCTCAGGAGAAGCATGCTGTGGAAAAATAGGTGATGTGCCATGCTCATGCAGGTGAGGTGAAGGAGGAGGAGGAGGAGCAGGTATTGAAGCAGAAGCACAATCACCACCCTGATCTGCAACATTGCCATGATCACCTGCACCCTCATCAACATCATCGCCCAGAGGATGAGGAGGATGTACTGAAGAAGAAGAGTCTCCATAACTTGGAGGAGGAATAGGAGGATGTACTAAAGCATAGGCATTTCCATCACCACCCTCATCATTATCAGTGTTGGATGACGTGCCATCACTCATCCCTACCAGTAACCTGGCAACTCCAATGATATGATGCATAAGAGACGTCATATAAGGTGACAAGTACCTCTAGAGCTGCAAGAGATCAGGGTCAACCCTGATGTCTCTCATATGGATAGGACAGACTCCCATGCCAATCAAAACTACACTTATTCTGTCACACACCTCCATCTTATCTATAAGCTCTGGCCCACGCCACATGCCGGGTGGTATATGCGGTTGAGGACCCTGACCTGCCACAACCTCAACCATCTCCTCATCTGCATCAGGTGGTGGGGGAGGATCCATGTCCCCAACAGATGTGCCAACATCTGCAAAATATAAAACAAGTTAATAGTTAGTTGACAATTTCATTAAAAAATTTAATAAAATAAGTTAAAGAACATGTTAGAATAAAATTTATTCGAATTAAGTAAGACAATAAAATGAAATTACAATATTAATTTAAATCTTACCTCGATCATCTAGCGGATCATCCACTGTAAAAAGGATGTTGATACATCCTCACCAATCCATCCCCGCGTAAGGGCACGACATCATCACGAAAACGTGATCTTCCTCACTGGATAATAGATTAAGTGCCTCCATGGAAATCCTAGCTGGAAAATTGGTGATGCCCCTCTTGGAAATCATCTCAACCCACATGTGAATATGCACGTCGGTCATTAGCCTAGGAGGCCGACGGAAAAAACTAGGTCTCGTCTCTGGAAACCTAAAAAAAAATAAACAAAATAACTCTGAACTGAATGGGAAGTTATCCCTCCCATATATCATAGCACAACATATATCCAATGTTATACAAAACTACCTCAAGAAAATGGCAGACCACCTAATAAGTCGTGGCCTCTGTATCAAAGAATCAACATAATATAAAAGTGGGCAACTAATGTGATGACCATTAACCTAACGTCCTCTGCATCGAACGAGGTGATTTGTAACTGTCCACCAGCCACCTGAAAATCACCAGGAGAAGGTATAACACATGCAATATACCTCTGAGAGTAGGAAACATGACTCTCAGCTGCAACACCCACTGGGAAATCAAGAAACTAGGGAAAATCCTCTGTTCTCCTAGATAGCCTAGTGATAAAATAAATATCCTCCTCAGTGGGATAATACCATTGATGAGGACCGAATTTGAATACATGTTTATGCGAATCCCATCGATGGATCAACTGCGTAAGAAAGGAGGAATTCCCCTTCAGGGATATAGCCTCCTTGTAGTACTTGAGGAGGCCTACATTCCTCAACAGGAGTTGCGTAGCTATAGTTCTAGGTCGAGGGTACAAATCCCTCTCCCTCTCTTTAGCCTCCCACTCTCGAACCATATTGTACTGGTCCAATATATGTTGTTACTCCTCCATGCGCTGTTGTCTCTGCATAATTAACATACAAATTACATCAGCATCATACATAAAAACATAATTTTTTTTTCAGTAAATGAGAAATTTAGTTCAAAATATGCAAACATAAATTTTGTCAAAAAAATAAAAAATAATCTTCAGTTCACCTGCATAACAGTAACGCACCGTGCACGATGCGCAAACATATCTTACACACTGCATGCAAAGTGAAATTTATTTTAGCCAGACCATAGTAATTATCAAAGAACTAGGGCACCCCATTGTGTATGCATCGGTGCATTACATATCACGAATGCACTGCTCTAACACTATATATTTTCCATGGTACATCTGTTATTATGTACGCATTGGTGTGTTACCTATAAATGATGCACTGCTTGAACAACTATATATTTTAAACGGTGTGTATAGTATTATGAACGCATCGGTGTGTTCCATATAACCAATGCACTGTTGAATGGAAACTATTTTATTTTCACATGTGTGTTCATAATAAACACACCGGTGCATTCATTATAAACAATGCACCGATGCATTTATTCGGATCGCATAGGTGAAAATAAATAATTTCCATTCAACGACGTGTATATTTTTATGAACGCACCGATGTGTACATATAAAGGACAGACTATTCAGTGGTAACTATTTTATTTTAGACGATGCGTATATTTTTATGAATGAATCGATGTGTTCCCTATAACCAACAGATCGTTGAAAAGAAACAATTTATTTATTCTGGTATGTTCATAATGAACACATTGGTGCATTCATTATCAACATCACACTGGTGTGTTTATTAGGCACACACAGATGAAAATAAATAGTTTCCATTCAACAGTGCATATATTTTTATGAACGCACCGATGCGTACATACAAACAACGCACCCTTTAGTGGAAACTATGCATGTTGTACAATGTGTCTGTTATCGAGGATGCACTGGTGTGTTGTTGGTAAGTACACACCGGTTGATTCTGTAATATAATGCACCATCAAAAACAAACTATACATGATCTGTGCGAGCCGAACAGCTTGAACGCACCACGCATAAATTTTTTTTTTTTAAACAATCAAATTTAACTCAATTTTAAAATTTAATCTGCTAAAAAGACAATGTACAAAGAAATAAAGAATTTACCTAGACATTTTCTCATCAAGGAGGCATCGTTGGGATGTAGTGAAAAAAATGAAATTTTCCCTCTGTATGGAAAAATTGGAATCGCACGAATTGAGCATCGAACAATAACAATGCAAGTAATGGAAGCACCAACGATAATGCGCTTCAGTTGAGAAAAGGTGGCACTGCTTCTTGAGAGCTTCTCTACACTGGAAATGGTAAAAATGTTTTTTTATTGCTAGTGTTTTTTTATTTAAACCTGTTCCAGTGCGCTCGCATTAATCCCACTGGTGAGAACCACGGAAGATAGCACACTATTAATTTTTAAAAACATTATGATGGTGCACCATAGGGAGCGCACCAGTGCACTGCCAGGACAAATGCACATCGTTTTTTTTTTTTAAGCAGATTGTGTAGCTGTTTGTTGTGCACTGATGACCGCAATATTTTTTTATCGTTGGTTTTTATTTAAACCCTGTTCTGGTGCACGTGCATTAAGTGCATCGATGCTAACCACTATACATAACACACTATTTCTTTTTAAAAACATGTGACACTACCCCATATGGAACACACCGGTACGCCACTAGGACAAACTCGCACCATTATACATTCAAAAAAAACACAGACTGTGGAGTTGTTTGTTGCACATCGGTGTTGCAAGGGGACAATGGTGCACCGATATGCATTCTGGAAGAAAAATGCAAGACGAAGAACCTGTTTCTTGTGCACTAGTTCGCCTGTTTAGGGCACACCGGTGCTTTCGATATGATTTTATATCATGCACACCATTGTTTTATTTATTTTTTAAATAACTATGCAACGGTGCACCATTGTCTATTAACATGGGTGAGTTTATAAATGGTGGTGCACCGGTGTGGTATAGTCTTATAAGTGCACCGGTGCAGTATATCCTTATAAACACACCTTTAAAAAAAATGTCCACTAAAACATATGCTCGCATTCCTCCACTATAAATGGATTTTTGGGCTATTTTTATAGGGGCTTCCGCAAAAATGTATGTTATAGGGTATCTCTCTATAAAGAAAATGTATACCCCATCACACAAATTCCTCAGATGTATCATCATAGGTGTGGCAATGGACTTCCTATCCATCATGCTAAACCTTTTTAGTCTCCTCACTGAAGATCTCATTTGATGCCAACCATGCTTCCAATCTGGTCAAGATCCTCCATCTCAAACTTTTAAATCAATTCCCTCTATCTGAGAGAATCCTCAGACCATGCTTCCATCTACTGCATGCCCCTTTGCATTCTGCAAAGTGTCACAAAACTATGTTGGCTTCTTCTTGATCATTGATTCCCTCTGAGTTTGAATCCCTCTCAGATTTATCTCTTATGACTTCCCTAGAACAAGAAACAAGAACAAAAAAATCTACATGGTATCCTCCATGGAAGATATCCTTCTTAGAGTCTAGAACAGTAACCAAGAACATATCCTAAAGGAGATCAAATTCATTTCGTAAACAATAAGCATTTACATAAGAACAAGAATATCTCCTAGTGAGGAGATCAACAAGTGTATCTCTAGTATTAATGGGTTAGTATAATGATCATGACTTGAATAGATCAATATGCAGCATAAGATCGTAATAATGCGATAACAACTAGAGACATATATATTTTTTTAAATAATCAAATCTGGAGACTTCACTGCTAGGGAGGGTACACTTGTTCCTCTGAATGTACTGAATTCACTGCTTGGAAAAGGTATCTTGTACAGCCCCTGCAAAAACACTCATGCTTTGATGGATGATATAACTTGAAAATAATATACAAGTGCATACCTTTGAAATTTGTAGTATCGTTCAACTTGTCTTCTAATATGAAACAAGTGACACCATCTTGACAAGAAGAGGTTAGAAATTGAATAAAAAAGGTTCATTGATTAGAACAAGCTAGAAACCATGAAATTTCAACTTTGAGCAAAAAAATCAATTTTGAACAAAATTCAACCTTTGAATTTGACTTTGATCAGTCAACCTTTGACTTTGACTTTGACCAGTCAACCTTTGACTTTTACCCAAAAACTCAGAATTGACATTTTTGTTGGCTAAGGGAACTAGGAGATGCGTTGGGTTAGGGTGCACTAGGATAGCCAAATATTAGTCCCAACACTTAACAAAAAATTTCACTGCAACTGGTACTGCAACTAGTGCTACAAATGGTACTATAACTGGCACTCTAACTGGTGTTGCAACTGGCATGAAGGAACTGAAAATGGAATTGCAATTATGCTACAATGAGCTTGACAGAGAGTTGTGGATCTACCTTCCAGTGGTTAGACTATTTCAAAGGTGGTGTGGCCCCATAACCTATTAGAATGTTGTGCTCATTTCACCATAGACAATGCTACACCATTGTCACCCAGCCATAGGAACAAAGCCACCCCCAAGAACCTTAACCTTTGACAAAAAGAATGATTCTAGGAAGCCACACCATAACAAACAAATAACCAAGAGAGCACAGATTTTCCAAGAGTAGCTCACAAGAGAAAGTATCAGAAAGAGTAAACAAGAGAAAACAAGAGAAAACCAGACAACTAAAGCTATTGCTGCTCCTCCTCCAAACTTGCACACTTTTTCTATTTTCTCGAGTGGGAGTAAGTGAACAAATGAGCCAAGACATCCTATATTTATATTAATATGTCTAGTAAATTTTCTAGCTAGGTCGACCTAACTTTCTGGCAATTATATTTTATGTTTATCTTTTTCCTGTGAGGTCGACTTGTCTTCCTTGAGGATAATACCTTAATATTATATATTTTTTTGAGCTAAAATGTCTTCTAGGGTTTTCACACACATGTTTAGGGTTTCTCTTGCTTCCAAAATATTCTATTTTAGTCAAAGGTTACATGTGGAGGTTAATACCTCCCACAGCTACCATAATATCAACAATGAGTACAAGTGATTTCATGTTATCATGTGTGGCTCTGAAGAGACTATGAGTAAGGATATAGGGTTCTCATTCCAGGGAGCTCACGTCTATTATGTGGTTAATGAAATTAGTGAGGAATGTTGATAGAAGCTCTCAGTTATGTGGTGCTCTTTTGGTAATTATTGTAAGTGCTTTCCCCCCTCGTTATTTTGCATGAATTCTCTCATGAGACCAACTAGGTGGATTATGGTTGAAGGTGCGCTCCCAAGCTTTAAGTATGGTGGCTTGGTTAGAATGCTCTATTTTCTCTAGGTTGAGTTTTCAATGTCCTCTCTATGTGGTATTGTGTTCTTATCCAAAGAAGGTTTTTTGTGGGCTAACACAAGATGAGTTTTCTCCATTTCTCCCTTTTTGAGGCTAGATCTTCTCGATCTCTTAGGGAGGGGGATTCATTTTTTTGTTTCTCTGGTTTGTTTGAGCGGATAGAGTTCACTCATCCTTTGGCCTTTTCTGTCACCCTCAATTCCAAAATTGGGAATAGGGTGTAGGCTTCCCTTGTTAGATCTTGCTTGGCCTTGGTCATTATTTGGAACATGGGGTATCCTACACATCTTTGGTTCAGACTCGGTCTTCATCAGTTTGGTTTCTTTGTTTCAGTACTTCCCATCTCACGTCACAATTTTCCATGTGGAAACAAATGGCCTCGAGCCTAGCATGCATGGTGCTAGGAAGTAAGGAGTTTCCATGCCTCCACTCCCCCTAGCATAGTCTTGGTTGTGCTCATGTCACAGGTGTAGAACGATCTGCTGAGCTAGTCAGGAATCTCTTCCACTCCAACACTCCACCAAAAATGCAAGATAAATTGGATAAATTTGTGAGTGAGGCTAGGCAGTTGAGAGCCCAAACCTCAAAACAATAGGTTAAACATGAGTTCCATGAATGGTTAATGGATATTGAATTTTCTAGATCTAGAGGTACAAAGGTCTTCATAGCCATGGATTTTTATTGGATGTATAAAACCATCACATTTTTTTCGTTGAAATATGCCTAGAATAATCAGGACAAAAAATAAGAGACTTTGGATTGAATTTGCAGATTGGAAGAAAAAAATATTTTGTTATGCAAAGTTTCATTTTGCATCAGTTTTAATGTCACCAACTGGGACTTAGATGAGGAGAAGGAGTACGCAGAGGTGGAAGGATCTCCAAGTTCACTAGGCAATACTAGCTCCAATCTGATTGTGCTCAAGGAAGACATGGAAGGGGACATCAAAGGTGAGGCCAAGATGCATGGGACTTCTACTCATGCAAGCCCATCCAAGCCACCTCTCAGTTAGTCTTATGGATTTCATTGTTTTCTGGTTTTTAGCTGGCTAGCTAAGTTTTCATGTAGTTTTTATGTACATGCTCTCTCTCTCTATATAGTATTTCTATATAAACTTTTATAGGCATATTGAAGACATATGCAAATTATCTTTGCATCCATTTTGATACATGGTTTCCATTTTGACGAGCATCAGATATGGTTAACTATACCATTTTTGTATACTATTAGTATATAAGTACTTTAGCTTACAAAAATAAAAATAATGACACTTGAGTAATTCTTTAATAAGTATGAATCAAGTAATTATTTAATCTAAAACGAGTCTCACTAAAGTTTTATGTTCTACATAAGTGTTTAATTCCATATATGCCACATCAAATCCAAGACAAAGACCAACACTTTATGTAGCTTATAATAAAGCTCTCCAGACTCCAGAGATTACGGTGTAATGGAAATATCAAAGAATCGAAATACACCATACAATCGTACATAAAGATCTGCAGGAACTCGGATCAACAATGATGGAATATTGAGGTGGGCAGGACACTACTCGATTCCGCCGCAACCTCCAGATTGGCATAACACTCCTATCAATCATTGATGATGTCGTTACCTGAGGGATATCGGTGTATTTTCTACATCAAGTTTTATTTAATCTAAAACGAGTATCACTAAAGTTTTATGTTCTACATCAAGTGTACCTAGCACTTCTGTTTCTCAGAGTGAGTGAGAGTAAGTGGATAAATTAGCCAAGACGTCCTATATTTATATTAATTTGTCTAGTAAATTTTTTAATTGGGTTGATTTAACTTTTTGGTAATTATATTTTATGTTTATCTTTTTTCTGTGAGGTCGACTTATCTTTTTGAGGATAATATCTTAATATTAAATATTTTTTTGAGTGGACATGTCTTATAGAATTTTTACACATATATTTAAGATTTCTCTTACTTCCAAAATATTCTATTTTAATCAAAAGTTACATATGAAGGTTAATACCACTCACAACTACCATAATATCAACTATGAATACAAATGATTTCATATTATCATGTATAACTCTGAAGAGACTATGTTATTATGCATTAATACACATATTATAACTCAAAACTCAAACTCAAAATTGCATTTAAAGTGCATAAAGGCATTTTGATACACATTATAACTCTAAGCTCAAAATTGCATTTTACCTGCATAAAGGCATTTTGACTCTTCTCCCATGCACCCAATTATTTCATGGTATTCAATGGATTAAAATGTGCATGGGGCATTTACATGGTTGACATCACGATCCTAGATACAATACATAGCCCTCTAGGGTTTTTTCACCTTATATACAATACAAGGATAGGTTTTTAAGGCATAAGTACTACTTAAATATGAGGGTATGTATTTTCAAATTGCTCAATCCAATAATCATTCCAACAATATAATCATTGAGTATGTTTTCATTGACTCACGAGGATGAGGTTGTCTCTATAGCATTAAATTAATATAATCATTTAGCATTAAATTAATATAATCATTGAGGAGTGTGCTTTCAATGATGGAACTTGGGTGAGGATGATGATAATCATTCCTCTCAATAAACTCAAATTCAATCAATCCCTTAAAAATACGATTTTATTAAAAATAAATTAAAAAAAGTTCATATGATGTGTTTTTCTGGAAATAAAAATTTATTATTATGCTATATATATTTTTGATTGCACCAAGAGGCACTCTCCAATCGAGTAACAAAAAATGTGTCGGCAACAAAAAGAAAATTGACTAAGAACAAGCAAAGTTTTTGAGGAGGAGCAAGTTATCTCCAAGTACATTTTTGGGCTGTATATTTTTCTTTCTGTGAGATGTATATTTTTCGAGATAACATCACAACCATACTAATCTAATCTTAATGGTTAATTTTTATCCTTAATTTCATCCACATGGATAACTTCTATCAAAAAACTATATCATTATAAAAGCACTAAGCCACTACCATGACTATCTCCTTAATTTTCTTCTAACATCTCCAAGGCATAATCTATATTTTTAGCATTGAAATAAATAATAGCTTTAGGTAATCAAGCTCTTACAATCTAGAAGTGAACACTATATACTTTGTCATCCCATCTTATTTAACAAATTGAATACATACATATGATTAAGAATCATAGGTTTCAAAATATACTCTCTAAATATCATCCCTATGCATAAAGTCCTTTACTAGCATATATTATCACATCATCTCTTCAAGTGAATATTCAACTTATACTACTAAAAGTAGAAATTATTTAGATTCATGTATTACATTCAATAGTTTCTTGGAAAATTAAGAAAACCCATAGATATATATGATTATTATATTGTATTCATTTTAGCTTATTAGAACCTTCCTACCATTTACAAAGGATTTGAAACGTGTTACAATGATTGAGTTTTAATTTTGAAAATCAAGTGTTATAACATCGTGTTATGTGTTACAATGATTGAGTTTTAATTTTGAAAATCAAGTGTTATAACATCGTGTTATATATCTAATATTAGTAGATAGAAAGTTAAGATGGTTAGTGTTATTTCATTTAAAAAAATACAAATTACCTCAGAAAAAAAATATTTAATATTTTTTACAATTATTTGTGTATTTAATATTTTTTACAATTATTTGTGTATTTAATATTTTTTATAATTATTTGTGTGTAGAAATTAGCATGATAGGAATTTATAATATTTCTTAAAATACTTATATTGTTTTATGGGTAACAATTATTTGTGTGTAGAAATTAGCATGATAGGAATATATAATATTTATTAAAATACTTATATTGTTTTATGTATAAACTGAAGTCATTTATAATCTTTCAATTGATGTTATGATAGGAATCTATAATATTTCTTAAAATACTTATATTGTTTTATGGGTAACAATTATTTGTGTGTAGAAATTAGCATGATAGGAATATATAATATTTCTTAAAATACTTATATTGTTTTATGGGTAAACTGAAGTGATTTATAATCTTTCAATTAATGTTACGATATTATATGGCATTCATTTAAGACTTATTATATTATGAAAATATTTATACTTTATAACAAAGACATATTTGTGTTTCATAGAGTTATTTTTTCCTCTAAAATTATTATATTTAGCATGACAAGAATATGTAATATTTCTTAAAATACCTATATTGTTTTATGGGTAAACTAGAGTCATTTATAATCTTTCAATTGATGTTAAGATATTATATGACATTCATTTAAGACTTATTATATTATGAAAACATGTATACTTGTATAACAAAGACATATTTGTGTTTCATAAAGTTATTTTTTCCTTTAAAATTACCATGGCATTGCTGTGTAAAAATATGATCATAGCCATCATCATCTTCCAAATCCAATAAAACACATGGAAGGTCATATGACATTGCAATTAGTGTAATTATGTAATTATATTCCGTGAGCTTAGAAAGAATTGTTTAATTATATTATGTGAAATAATTTACTTGAAAAGCATGGGATCAAACTTTTCATGAACAACAACAATAAGGTTGCAAGTTTAACAATATTTTCTTAGACATTGTGGACATTTCAGCCATGGATTTCCATCAAAATCATCCCATTTCCTCTCATATTCTCAACAACAAGCCCCCAACTTCCACAAGCTCTTGCTATCCAAAGTCCATGGAGTTATCTTACCAAAGAGATAACAAATATAAGTTACACAATAACTCCTTAAATAATAAAAGAATCCCATCTAATTAACCCAACTACAACCACATAATGAAATTATATGCTCATGCCAATAATGACTATATTGACCTTTATGTATACCTATTCTCACTCATTGCATATGTGGGTCCTTCATTATACCAACCCATATTATATTTATGGTTACCCCCATATTTACCCCTCGTGTGATCATATCACTCCATATGAATGCCTTCTTCTAATAACTCACTAGTAGGTCAAATTTGAACTCTAACAACAATATAAATCATAAGGATATGTCAAAATATAAAATAGAAACTAAATAACATTGCATATTCAAAATCCATTCATTATCCATTGAATTTGAGGAATTAGAAAAATAAAAATCATTCATCAAAGATATATTTATGAACACTTATTTGTAAATGAATGCAAGTCCCCCAAATAGGTTGTTCAGGAGTGATTTGCCACCAAACCTTTAAAATGAACTATGGATTACACCCCCTATCCAAACCATCATACCATGGTCCCTCGAGGCAAAGGAATCTCCTAAAAGGCTCTAATATCACTCATTCCAACTCATTACTATCATGACATAACCAATCTTCTCACTATGGAGCAGTCTGTGCTCTCATCCAACCACCAATCAACCATGGATCTCTTTTTCACTACCCTAGAAAACACAAAAAAGATATTCCTTTTTATTTTTTCAATAGTCCTTTAGGGATATTCTTACCTTCCAATCCTCTTAAGTGCATGCAAAAATGACTCACACGCCTGGTTTCCTTCTAGGGATCAACTAAAGAAAAACACTTGGCTCAAACTTTCCACTAGCAACAATACCAAGGTTGCATGTTTAATGGTGTTTTCTTGGACATTGTGGACATTAAAACAATGAATATCCCTCAAAATCATCTTATTTCCTCTCATATTCTCAACAATGAACTACCAACTTCCACAAGATATTACTAGCCAAGTTCCATGGATTTCTCTTACCATTTGTAGGCATAAAACAACCATGGTTTCACACAAGGTCCTTAATAAATAAGAATAGTAAAATGTTCATCACATGGGAGAGGAATTTTTATTGTAGATTGAAATAATTATCCATGAGTAATCGTGAATGAAGGTTTTCCTCAAGAATTTTCACAAGACATGTCAAATCCCACAAGTATGATTGGTTTTGATGGGCCTCATTTTGTAAGGCGACTTAGGTTTGAAACTCTATTAGCTAGGAGGAAAAAAATAAAATACATGCATGCTAAGGGTTGGTGTGGCCCAAAATAGGTGTGATCCTGTGGCAATTTTGACAAATTAGAGACCCCTAGGTCACGGTTTCTTAGACATAGTTTTGGGGGTAACCTTGAGAAGAAAAACAAAATCTGTAGAAATAAGAAAAAAGGAAATAATACTCCAAGAAGATATATGGTGTATAGAAACATCATTTTATCACTTAAGAACAACGCATTGTGATCCGAACATCACAATTCATGATAGATGTTTCAATGGTCATTTAATACACATCATCAACCCATGGGATCCTTTATTTATAGTCTTTTGATCTAACCAACTTCCTTTAAATGGGGAATATCTTTAAAAAAAATTACAGTCAACAATTGTAATGATTTTCGGAAAACTCACACTATCGTGTTGGCTAGTCAAATCACCTAGTTGACCCGACCATCTATTCCTCCAACACATAGTCGACTTTTTGGCTAGTCGATCCATCGACAAACTTTCTCTAGTTGCTAGTCGACTACTTGATCGATTGTCTCCAGTTGTTAGTCGACCACTCGAACGACTGTCTCTAGTTATCAATCGAATGCTCAACCATCTGTCTCCATCAGATGTGTGATGATCCATAAAAACCTGAGGGTTCCAACACCTCCCCCCCCCATCAACACATATTTCATGAGGTTCAGGAGGTGAAATTACATTAGCAGGACACCCCCCATAATTGTAGCTGTTTGAAGCCCAAGCATATCACATAGATTAACAAACTTGTATTTGGACATTGGTTTTGCAAATATATTAGTAATATGATCATGGGTGAGTGAAAGTTAATGATGGTCTCTAATGATGCATTAGTGGCAATGCAAACTTATAAAAAAAACAATATGTTAACTTGGAGGGATTATTCAAGGTACTTTTACAATGAATTTGAATATGGTGTAAGAATATTAAACGTAGGAAATTGAATTAGCTTTCCGAATATACAACTTATAGTCATAGACATTGTGAAAAACTAGATCAAATTTGATTTTTTCTAACAG
>JZKD02S0131523.1:314051-325029 GCA_000966675.3 Picea glauca
TCTCACACACACACACACAATCTATTTTTCTCTCTCTCATACATCTACCCCTCTGCACTATGTCTTCCCCCCTTCCTCTCACTCTCTCTCTACCCAATTGTTGTGCCCCCACAACGACCTCCCAATTTTATTTTCTTAGCCTCTCTCCAAGAAAAGAAATTACACCCCCCTTCATTTTTTTCCAACCATAACTCTTGCACACTCTCTCTCTCTCTCGTGCAAATGGATACACTCGAATTTTTCTCTCATTCTCCCTACCTCATGTTCAATTACTCCTCAGATCACTTCTACCCAATGATCCACACTTTGGTGAGTCCCCTCTTCCTCTAATGATACATAGCGTTCTGAAGTGATCATCCTTCTTCCACCTTTTCATTGACACACCATTGGTTTTTTCATCAATTCATCATCTACCTCCCTTTGAACGTGGCTAATGCGCTATTGCACTTTTTCAAAACCTCATTGACTCACATCTTCATCGTCGATGAAATTCACATGATCAATGTCATCTCACCGATATTGGTCGCATTATTATATTCAACATGTTCATTCCTTTCACCAGCTAACTAAATTGTACTCACGTCGTTGCATCACATAATAATGACTCTCTCTCCCTTTCGCTTCATTACATTGCTTATTGATGAGGTTCACCTCTTCTTCCCAACACACTACCCATTGACAAGTTTCCCTCTCTTGTCACAAATGCATCAACAGAAGGATTTTGACCCCTCATCGTCATCAAGCACATCGAGGACAATCCATTCCCTCTAAACAACATTGATCATGTCAGTGTAGCCCACTTTTTCCTTTAATCTTATCTTGTCCCCCTCCCTGCTCAGATCCCTTCTTGTTGCGTTTATCAGTCAATCTCCTTACATTTCCAATGACTGAAATCTCCATGCCTATCTATACATTTGGTCATTAAGTTCTTATCTCAACTGATTTACTTCATATCACAATCATAATCAAGTTTTAGTGTTCCTAGTGGCTTTCTTCGTGCATATGGTACTAGCTTTTTTGTTTTGTGTTTATTGATGTTACAACTAAATATTCATTGTGGAAGCCTCTCCTAGCATCATATGGGTAAATAATAACACCTACAAGTCTTGCGTTGCTTCTGAAACACATTTTGGGTGAAATTTGGTCCTTTCAACTCCTAGACAGTGTTAAGTGAACTTGACATCAATTGGAAGTTTTTGTGGATTTATAACTTTGTGATATTAACACATAACCTCAATCTTAATGGATGGATAAAGAGAATGTACATCACATATGACCTAGAAAATGACAAAATTAAATTTGGATGAAGCAACAAAAAACACGAGACCTGAACTTTCATTAAAAATCTCCTTTGAGTGCAATTTTTTGGCATCCCTCAAAGTGAATTTTTCATAACTGAAACAAGTTAATTGTTTGGTTACAATCATTATGATTCCAACGCAATTGATGGAATCAAAATCTGAGGTCTGAAAGTGCCAAAACAATTGTCTAGGAATTCTCGCTATGCAAGCCTCGATAGTTGTGGCCATCATTAGAAATGGATCCACTCAAATGATGGAACAACATGTTCAGTTATATTGATAGAATGATTTATCTGTGTTCTCCGTGTTGCAAACAATGACACCTCAATCGGGCATTGTATGAGGAGTTACAGGATTTTGAACTCAAGCTCTCATTGTCTCTTGCTAGTTCAACACTTAGAATATTTTCCAATTTTTGCTTTCCCCAGAAGGACAAGTTCCCTTTGAACCCTCCAAAGAGATTTGGAATATTTCCCTTCAAAACGCTCGGATACGTATTGGAGGAGTTAGTTCAAACTCCTCCAAGAATATCAAAGGAGTTAGTTCAAACTCCTTTGAGCATGTCGGAGGAGTTAGTTCAAACTCCTCCGAGCATAAGAGAACTTCCTCTCGTAAATTGACCATAATTTTTGGCACGGGTATCCGTTTTGTGATTTGTTTATAATGTTGGAAAGGTCTCTTCGAGCTCTAAAACTTCCCAGTTATATGATTTGAGAAATTCCTAACCTATGGTATACTTAGTTTTGTATTAAGTTTTGACACCTTGTTGAATGCCTTGAATAACACCATAACTCAACCTCGAGCAGAGGAATCTTGAATCAAACTTAGGGAAGTTTATAAATGATACTTCAATTATTTTATCCCCCATTTATTTTCATTCAAATGATTATTATTTATAGTTTATTTGAAGTTACTATCATCTATTGTATGTTCAATGTTGTCAAGTATCGAGCGAAGGAGGATCACGCTCAACATTCTCACGATGAAATCTATAGCTAAATACGATGAAGGATTGGTAACGAAAAATGTAGTAGTGATGGAGGAGAAACAAAGAAAATATCACGCAATGTTTGAAGCAGGGATCTAGAAACTCCATGATGATCGGTTGTTAAACTCAGGATGACGAAGATGCCCCCATACCCAAAGTGAGTCTTCATGATGTGCAAGACACATATGGCCGAAATACATGATGACCCATTAGTGCCAGGAGATAAATTTTAAATGTAATCATTGTCCTTATTGTTCATCATCGCAAAGAGGATGAGGAAAAATGTTGGAAGACGAAAGGTCATTGAGGGAGATGAAAATACAAATGTCTTATTGAACCTCAATAAATACTAGAATAGAACCAAAAGAAAGAGATTTTGGCTCTTCAAACATTGTACACCTCTTAACTACTTCAAGATACCGTGTTAACTGAAATTGGAGAGTTTTTCTAAGAGTTTTCATGTACTATTGTCGAAACTACTAATACTCGTATGTGTTGTTGTTTTACTGAGAACTATTTCAAGAAGAATGTTTGTTGTTCACATGGGATGTAAGAGCATGTTTGTTTATGGACTGTTCTGTTGCAATATATTTCTTGTTGCAGTTTTTTCATTATTTCTTATATTACATGTCTTGAGCAAATGAGCTGCTAATGTATGTGATATAGTGACTTAGACTATTCTGGTTATATATTCATGTGCATGTGTTATATAACTTTATTGGTTCATTTCAACTATCTGGGTGAAGCTACTGGTAGAGTTATTTTCATGCCACAACTCATTAACTTACGTTAATTCTTTCCTAGTTAGGATAGGTTAGATTAGAATTAGATTAGGCCTGCATTTAGATAGTCTTCATCTACATCTTTCATTTACACAACCACCCATCACTCACCCTCATCGGTGGACCGGGCTGCAACCGGTAGAACTAAACCAACAATGGCTGGCAATCCAGAATCTGGATGGGTTCCCTATTCCAAAGAGTGACAGTTCAAATTGGGACTTCTTACTGAGGAGAACCCCTTACCGTTGTTGGGCGAATTTGGACCCATCAATAGAATTGGCACTAGAAGGAGGGTCAAATGGCAAGCCTTCCCATGTGGAATCATTTCATTTAACTCTTAACCAGCTCATGGCTCCTCTCCATACCTATGTATGGGATGACCCGCTGAGTATTCCAAGACCGACCAAGGCCATTTCACTCAAGACAATTAATCTCTTTTCAAACACCAAATTCGACGGTGAAGGACATGTCTCTGCATTTACGTACCTCAAAATATTTGACATCACTCAATGAAATCTTAAGATTGTACAAGACAATGAAACATGGCGACTGTTCATCCTCACTTTTGAAGGGCAAATTAAAGCCTGGTTTAGTACATTGCCAACAAAATCAATTCATAGATGGAAACAATTCATGGAAATGTTTATTTTTTCTCATGAAAATTATGTTTATGACAAACTCGTTGATGAATTGTAATAAATACATAGGCTAAGAAATGAATCTGAGAATGAATTATTTTGAAGAGTCATGCAGATTTACTCTAGATTTCTTGAAAGTGATGAATCCTCTGGCCAAGAAATACTTGATTGGTTTTCATATCTCGTCCCTATTTCCGAAGAATGCAATCTAAATGATCAAGCCATCTCCTATTCAAAAAATCTAGATCTAAACACAAATGATATATGGGATATAATATCCAATCAACACTCCGACGTAGCTATGGAGGAATCTTTATCAGTAATCCTAGACCCCATATCCCGAAAGTGTGAACCATGTAATCATCCCCCTTCTGAAAGTTACGATCATATCATGGTCTATGATGAATCTCTTACCGAGGAAATCCCATCATATTACGAATTTGAAGATCATCATGCATTGTATACAAATATGTTTGATGATTATCATCCACAAGAGAAGCCATCCTTTTATCACGTAATACACTCTTCACATTACTATTTTGGTAATGAAATGTTGAATGATATACCAAATCAGGAAGAGTTCACAGCCTTGATCAATCAGACACTTATTCTTAATGATACTTCATCTCAAATGCATTGCTTTGAAAATCCTTTGTGATTCAAATTTTTGGAAGATGGTGAATCAAAATTTGATTTTGATGTCCCTATTTTTTATGATTACTTTCCATTCCTAGAATTGAATGAAAACATCAACCTACACTCATTGGTCCTACGCAATCTGAGATTTCTGACCTTGATGAACATATGCAAATCACTATAAATCTAAAGTATGCAGGGCACCATAAGTTTGTTGACCCTTATGAACAAATCACAAAAAACGAACATATCATCACCATACAAAGCATAGGAAACATTGAGCTAATCCAGGAAACGCTATTGCCTCAACCTACCCTATAATTACTTGTTATTCCTTAGGGGAAAATTCACCAATCATCCTTGGATGCTATTTCAATGCTCCAACACTCCTCGCATGATTTCGTTGATGTCATAGGAGAGGATTTGGAGCTATCTTTCACTCAATTTTTCCCTCAAACAATCCATCATTATATCTCCTCTCAGCATGCAGAGTATGTGAAATTTGGACCTAGGGAGATCTACATTGACAATTAGACACTCCAATTTCAATCGATGATTATTTCAAGTACTCATTGTCTTACTTATTCCCCTAGGATGAGGAATACCACCCACTCTGAGACTCCCTTACAAAGTATGGTGCATGCAAATTTCATTCATGAGCCTCATCAGGTATGTATCTCGTGGTTGATTTCCTTCCAGTAGTTATGTAGTGATCATTGTAAATTTTTTGACATGATTGAATCTTGGTTGGAAGAATATTACATGTATGCATGTATCACGAATCATAACATTTCCAAATTCAATTTATTAAGTGGAGACTCACATGATTCAATTCTTCCTATCCTTCATCTCTCATTACTTCATTCTCTGCAATTGGCCTTCAATCAACATGCGATTGCAGTTTTGGAATTACTTGATTGGCTTCACTAGCACTATGCTTATACCTAGCTTCATTTCAGCCAGTGTAGGTTGGGTTAGAAATGGGATTAGTATATTCATATTACTTCCTTTATTCTTGAATAGCTTAGATATTTGTTTTTATTTTCATCTAAATAGTATAGGTTTAGATTTGTTTTGGTTTCTTCAGTAAAGACCACCAACTGTCTTTAGCTTAATTTGTAGTTAGTGGTGATTGCTTTAGTTTAATTTCCTTTTCATCAAAGTTTTCTTCTTTTAGTGCAACACTCTTCATTTTGTTTCACTAAAAATTTAGATTAATCTTGGTTTTCTTCCATCTTCACGAAGAAACCATTTAAAGGAATTCTCTGAAAGGTTCAATTGCAAAATTCACTTGTCTCAGTAAAATTTACCCTGACATTGATAGTTGGGCAGCCAATTACCCCAAAATGTTGAAAGAACATCTGGTGGGAAATGTTTTACAGTTCGACTAAGATTGAGATTGGATTAAAGAATTCAAGTTTGTTGTTCATTGTCTTGCTCAAGATGGTGTCTATTGAGAAGAATTCACTCAAGCATTTGTGGATCTATGATAGAAGGTATGCCTAAGAATTCATGGTACACTTATATTTTTTCCCAATCTTAAATTGTGTTTTCAATCATGGAGGAAAGTAATACTATATTTCACATATAATCTATTCCTCAATGAACATAGTATCAAGTTTTAGTCTCCCTTTGTTCTTATATAAAGTGGAATCTGATATCAAGGATATTGGTCAATAAAATGGCTCTCAAGCACATCTCTTTAGGGAAGAACCGGTAATCGTGATAGTTATAGTTATTTGTTGCCCAAAAGGAGAAATTGCACCAGACAAACCAACATTCAAGCTCAAGCCTAATCTGTCTCCTACAAATTGGAATGGGTGATACTCATGACATGATATCATATGCCCATACATATTTTGGTTATCATTTTTAGATTACTGTGGTGAGGATTTTTCAGAAATATTTTCCGAAGTTGATCATGAAAATATATATTCATTTGAATGAAAGAAAATATTCAAGAAAGACACATGTGTTAAGAAGGTTGAAATTGACCATGAAACATTAGATTTGTGGTTAATGGTACATGTCATGTTGTTACATCAGTTCTAGAGATTGAATAAGTGAAAAGGAAATAGACATGTCAAAAGGCCAAAACAAAGGAGCTTGATGGTCAATGTAGTGGAGCTTTGGCCAACCCTTGCCCCCTAAATCACAAGGCTGCACAAAGGAATTGGAATACTTCAAAAAACCATGATGGGAGGTGTAATTATCATCCAACACTAGCATGAAGACCTATTTGAATGAATTATTATGCATAATATATTTCACACTAATTAATAATTTCAAGAGGCTCCAAACTTCTAGCTGGTCGGAATGTGTGAATATCCTCTAAGTTGTTGGAAACACTCAATATAAAATTTATTTATTAGTAAACTTGATTTCCTAATTACATATTGTTGATCATCATGCATCTAAAATATTTAATTTTTCAATTGCAACAATAAATTGGACCGAATTCATCTCTAACCCTGAATACGTCATCTCTCCTAATTCAACATTTTTCTTCCCATTCTTTCATCATCATCTTTTCCCTTCAAAGTAGTTTTTTTTTTCAATTCTATTGTCTTGTGATATCTGATTATATCTCATGATGTACAAACCAGTCACCTTTGTTTTTCTTTTTATAGGCAACACTTTTGCAGTGGAAGCAGACACGCATCAACTTGCACCTCTTTCCTAGCTCATGGGGTCTCTGTTTGAAAATGAATCAGAACTGTTTTGGATGTTGTGGAAAAATTTAAACCATCACTGAGCATAGTGATTAATCAACAATCATCCTTGCACATTGGTTGGCAATTAGATCCTATGTAATGGAGGAACCATCCACACACTAAGTAGTTTCTCACGTGAAAGGAAAAGTGTCAAAGTCTAAAGGATGAAAACCAAAAGGGATATCTCTATGTATCCATGTGCAAAAAATATACAAATAAATCTCAAAAAATGGAAGTCAGCCCCTACCAGGATAAAAACATGCCATTGCTATTCCCATCCACCGAATTATAAACATGCACTAAATAAGTTGGAAAGGAATGGAAAGGAAAATTTGAGCATACTTTGGGACATGCAGATATCTATTCTAGGTTTATGGACACTCATTGGCAGTAAAGAAAGGTATTTTATGTCATGGTGACTCCATCGGGGCAATGGAAACTCATGGGCAGTGGAACAATACATGCAAGATATCTATATAAGAACCTGGGGAAAAATATTTATTTATCCCAAACTTGTATCAACCCCAAGATGGAGATACCAATCTGGATCGTTGACACAGTTTAAGGAAATAAACTTCATCATCATTCATCCTCCATATACAATAGACAAGCTCTTCTAGCCGATATGCAAGCATCACCAGTGAGCCAACCACGATGGAATCATTCACGTAATTGTTTCACATTCTTCCCATAATTGTTTGAACTTAAAAGTAAACTTCGCGACCCTTTATATTTTCTACTTATCGGTTAGGAAATACTAGAAGAGATTCTGGCTTCACTCAGTGTGTCGCCAGTTTTTGTGCCCCCACAACAACCTCCCAATTTTCTTGTCTTAGCCTCTCTCCAAGACAAGAAATCAGGCCCCCTTTCAATTTTTTCCAACCGGAACTCTCAGAATCTCTCTCTCTCGTGCAAATTGATACGCTTAAGTTTTCCTCTCATTATCCTTACCTCGTGTTCAATTACTGCTCAGATCACTTATGCTCGATGATCCACACTTCGGTGAGTCTCCTCTTCCTGCATTGATACATAGAATTTTGATGTGTGCATCTTTCTCCCACATTTGCATTGACATGCCATTATTTTTTTCATCATTTCATCGTCTACCTCCCTTTGAACTTGGATAATGTGCTATTGTGCTTCTTCCAAATCTCATTGACTCACATCTTCATCATCGATGAAATTTGCATGATCAATGTCGTCTCACCAATATTGGTCGCATTATTATATTCATCGGGTGAACGCTTTTCACTAGCTAACTCACTTCTACTCACGCCATTGCATCACATAATAGTGACACTCTCTCCCTTTCACTTCATTACATTGCTTAATGAATAGGTTCACCTCTTCTTCCCGACACGCTACCCGTTGACAAGTTTCCCTCTCTTGTCGCAAATTCATCAACATAAGGATGTCGACCCCTCATCCTCATTGAGTTCAATCTGTTCCCTCTTAGAAACACTGATCAGGTTAGTGTAGCTCACTTTCTCCTTGAAGCTTATCTCGTCCCCCTCCCAGCTTGGATCCCTACTTCTTGCATTCATCAGTCAATCTCCTTAAATTTTCAATGACTAAACTCTCCAAGACTATCTAGACAGTTGGTCATTAAGTTCTTATCTCAACTGATTCGCTTCAAATCACAGTCATAATCAATTTTTAGTGTTCCTAATGGCTTTCTTCTCGCACATGGTACTAGCTTGTTTGTTTTGTGTTTCTTGACGTTAAAACTAAATATTCACTTTGGAAGCCTCTCCTAGCATCATATGGGTTAATAATAACACCCACAGGTCTTTTGTTAGTTCTGAAACACACTTTGGGAGAAATTTGGTCCTTTTAGCTCCTAGATAATGCTAAGCACACTGTACGTCATTTGGTAGTTTCAGAGGATTTATAACTTTGTGATATTAATGCATAACCTCAATCTTAATTTATGGATCAAGAGCATGTACATCACACATGACCTAACAACTGATGTAATTTAATTTGGATAAAGCAACAAAGAACGCGAGACCCAAAATTTCATTAAAAATTGACTTTGGGAGAATTTTTCGGCATCCATCAAAGTGAATTTTTCATCCTTGAATCAAGTTAATTATCTGATTCCCATCATAATGATTCCAGTGCAACTCATGGAATCGAAATCCGAGGTTCGAAAGTGCCAAAACGATCGTCTAGGATTTCCCGCGAGGAAAGCCTCAATAGTCGTGGCCATCATTAGAAATGGATACACTCAAATGATGCAACATCATGTTCAGGTATCTTGATAGAAGTGTTTCTTTGTGTTCTCCGTGTTGCAAAAAATGGCACCTCAATCGGGCATCGTATGAGGAAGTTACGAGATTTTGAACTCAAGATCTCTTTGTCTCTTGCTAGTTCAACACTTAGACTATTTTCTAATTTTTTCTTTCCCTGGAAGGAGAAGTTCCCTTTGAATCTTCCAAAGAGATTCGAAAGACTTCCCTTCAAAATGCTCTGATACATATCAGAGGATTTAGTTCAAACTCCTCCAAGCAGATTGGAGGAGTTAGTTCAAACTCCTTCGAGTAGCTCGAAGGACTTAGTTCAAACGCCTTCAAGAATGTTGGAGGAGTTAGTCCAAACTCCTTCGAGCAGGTCGGAGAATTTAGTTCAAAATCCTCCAAACAGATTGGAGGATTTAGTTCAAACTCCTCCAAGCAAAAGAGAACTTCCTCTCGTAAATTGACCATAACGTTTGGCTCGGGTGTCTGTTTTGTGACTTCTTTATACTGGTGGAAAGGTATATTCGAGCTCTAAAACTTCCTAGTTATATGATTTGAGAAATTACTAACCTATGGTATACTTAATTTTGTATTAAGTTTTGACACCTTGTTGACAGCCTCGAAGAACACCATAACTCGACCACGAGCAGAGGAACCATGAATCAAACTCAGGGAAGTTTATAAATGGTACTTCATGAATTATTTTATCCCCCATTTATTTGCATTCAAATGATTATTCTTGATATTTTATTTGAAGTTACTATCATCTATTGTATTTTGAATGTTTTCAGGTACCGAGCGAAGGAGGATCGCACTAAAAATTCTCACTATGAAACCTACAG
The DNA here is from genome assembly GCA_000966675.3 of Picea glauca. NCBI lineage: Eukaryota > Viridiplantae > Streptophyta > Pinopsida > Pinales > Pinaceae > Picea > Picea glauca. The sequence goes on from JZKD02S0131523.1 coordinate 324,193, forward strand.
CTAAAGACGATGAAGGAGTGATAACAAAAGATGTATCAGTGATGGAGGAGAAACAAAGAAAATATCAGAAAAATGTATGAAGTAGGGATCTAGAAACTCCATGACGATCGATTGTCAAACTTAGGATTATGAGCATGTCCCCATACCCAAAGCCAATATCCATGATGTGCAAGACACATATGGTCGAAATACATGATGACCCATTAGTGCTAGGAGACAAATTTGAAATGTAATTGTTTTCCTTGTTGTTCATCATCACAAAGAGGATGAGGACAACCGTTGGAAGATGAAAGGTCATCGAGGGAGACAAAAGGCCAAAATTCTTATTGAACCTCGATAAATACTATAATAGAACCCAAAGAAAGGGTTGTTGTCTCTTCAAACATTCTACACCTCTGAACTACTTCGAGATATAGTGTCAACTAAAATTGGAGAGTTGTCCTAAGAGTTTTCATGTACTATTGTTGAAACTATTAATACGAAGAAGCCCTCAGGGCCAATTTTTTACTGAGAGAAGGACTCACATGTTGATCCAGGTGGATATCATTAGCCACCCACCTTTTCCAAATGGCTCAAAACGGCTTTCTGGCAATTTTGGCAATTTACTATTTTTAGTAGGTTTTAACTTCCAGGGCCATTTTGAGGGTCCAAATGAAGTTTTTTTCAAGATCAAGGTTATCAAAGATAGATGAAGGCATGATTAAGCCCCCAAAATGAATCTTCTCGACGATACCTTTCCAACGAGCTATCACACACCTAAAACAGAGATCGCATGCAAAAGTTACGACCCCGGGAAGTTGATGTACTCACTTACCCAAACGGGGCCCACATGACTTT
>JZKD02S0131523.1:331231-352785 GCA_000966675.3 Picea glauca
AGACCATGAACTAGACCATGACATAGAGATAGATCTAGAGTTAGAATATGACCTAGAGATTGACATAGACCATGACATAGACCCCCCATACTCTCACTCTCTCACTCTCTATCGGGCCCCCTCTCCATGTCCATCATTCTCTTTTTCTTCCCCTCTCCCCCTCTCACACTCTCTTTCTTCCTCTCTCTACATCCCTCCTCCCTAAATTACAAGTAAAGAAATGGCCTTGACCTATACATGTCAAGAAAAATATCTAAACCTAGACATAGAAAGAACTAGACATGGAAAGACCTAGACCATGACCTAGACCACAACATAGAGTTAGAGATAGATTTAGACGATGACTCAGAGCTTGATGTAGACCATGACCTAGACCACCACATAGAGCTAGATATAGATTTAGAAGTTGACCTAGAGTGTGATGTAGACCATGACATAGAACCCCCTAGATCCATCTAATCCTAGGAATAACTTATACTCAATCCTTAACCCTCTCTATACTCGCGCCTTAAGTGCACTATGAATATACCTTGTGTACAACCCTTGCACCCACATCACCCACATCTTGGTGATTTAACCATTGCTCTATCCTTGAAAACACTTTCAATCCTAATCCCTTAGGCCTTAGTTGTCCCCATACCCCTATACATATTTATTCATAAATATGTTTGGTGTACATTAAATTCTGTATCCGTTGCATTAAGAGTGTGCATGTGCTCCTATGACTTGACTAAGTTGTATTTGTTGGTCATTTTTGCTTAGCAGGAATGTGAGCGCGTTCCTAGAATGCACATGGAACGGGAATTTTTTGGTTCCAAGCACAACCCACCTCATGACAACTTCAAACAAAAACAGATCGCACAGACAACTTTTACTTATTTTAGTATTCTTGTTAGATTCATAAAGACGTTTGTGTTATTTCCATACCATTGTAGGAAAATTTGGAAGAAAACTTTGTCAAGTGCAATTGGAATTGTTGTTTGTATGTACTTGTGTCTTCTTGGAATTAGAAGACAAATTTGTCCAATTGTAATTGGAATTTTTGTTTGTATCTTCTTGGAATTGGAAGAAAAATTTGTCCAAGTGAAATTGGAATTGTTGTTTGTATCTTCTTGTGTCTACTTGGAATTGGAAGACAATTTTTTCCAACTACAATTGGAATTGTTGTTTGTATCTTCTTGGAATTGGAATACAAATTTGTCCAAGTGCAATTGGAATTATTGTTTGTATATTCTTGTGTTCCAAGTGCAATTGGAAGTTTTGTTTGTATCTTCTTGTGTATTCTTGGAATTGTAAGATAAATTTGTCCAAGTGCAATTGGAATTGTTGTTTGTATCCTCTTGTGTCTTCTTGAAAAATTTGTCCAAGTGCAATTGGAATTCGAATTATTAGATGTGTCTTCTTTGTAATACAAAAAAAAAATTCTCCACTTGGTTGTGCCTTATTACATAATACAAAGACAAATTTTTGGTGGGTGTTTGGAAGCCATTTTTTGTCTTTAAACATGGGGAACCACCGGATTCGAGAAAGAAAGTCCTCGAGAAAAAAGAAACTGATTGAAAAGGTAGAAGAAGAAAGAGAAAAAACAAAGTTACGTATGTCAAAGTGTAGGTTTTAGAAGAGGGAAATCCAATTTATAGAGGAATAGATGTCGTTATTGTTTCTCCTCCATCATGTGAGGAAAATCACAAGAGTTCGTTATAGAGAAATCCAAAAAAAATCTCATCAAAACAACTTTTTTTGGATGAACAGATGATGGAGGAGTTGCTTGGAGTTGATTATATAATGGATGAAATTAGAGAAGCAACTGGTGTAAAACATTGTGGTGAAGAAGGTCTTGCGGTGCAATTTCTTGTTGGACAGTCAAATGTTATAGAAACTAGACAATCCCATGTCCACTCTCTTCCCATAGTTTATTTGTCGGTGATTGAAGGGGAAAGAACTGCAACATTGTTAACTCCACAACAGGGAGGTCAAGAGTGCCAGAATATGGGTTCATTGTCCCTATATAGATTGAGAATTGTGTAGCGGATAAATCCTAAATGCATTCAGGTCGATGAAAGTGGTATAACATCACTTGAAGGTAAGTTACCTAACTGTACTATTCTTTATCACTCTTATAAAATGATTCAAGAATATTTTGAACCAAAATCTGATGCTGCTAAATGTCAATTATTTTTATCTTTGTTAAAATCTAGAAGTTTGACTGTTGTTAGGAGAATTTTAGGCATTAAAATAGTCAAAAGTGTATAAATAAGTCATCATATTGTTAGAAACCTTGTAGATTATTTTCAAATAATTGGTAAGAATTCTCATTCTAAAGACAAAAATGCAGCCCGATGTGTCTTTTCCCAATTAATTATTAGGAATATAACAAGAAAACATTGTTTGCTACAACAAATCTCTCATCTCTTGAAATGCAATGTCAAAACCATTAGAAAGTATTCTCATAGACGAGATAGCCTTGACACATGTTCCCTAATTGATTTGTGGGCCTTCACTGGAAGGCCACCTCGTTTTGACATGAAGTTAATTGGAGCGGTTAAGGGACTAGTTCAAGATTTCTGGCATGAGAACACAAGGCCTTCTTCCAACCAAAAAGATGTACTAAAATTGAGAAGGGGATCTAGGGACCGTGAACCCTATATTAAACACTTTCTTTACATTACATAGACAAAATTGTATGAGAGGTTTAGAATAGTACATAGTGCACTTAACTAAGGCCAAATATCTTTCCATAAATGCAAGCCTTGGTATGTTCAAATAAACACAATATGTAACATGTGTTGTTGTAGATATCACATTGAGCATGGTTATTATTATGACACTTGCACACACACGCACACACACACACACACACACCATGTTTTGCATAACACCATTTTGCAGGAATGGACAATTATATTTCCGTCGTCGCCATCGAGATACTTTATTCACAACATCTTGTGGACAAGGCCAAAGGGTTTTACATTTTATCAAAAAACATGTTTAGATGGGACATGACCCAAGTGCAGTGAAATGACATTATTGAGCAAGTGCATCCATGTAAGCGATGAGTATGAATTGGGGAGGACGGAGGTTTCCTTGTAAAGATTTAAATATGTGGCATACGATATTGATGGAGGTTGGGAAAGAAAAAAGATACAATTGGTTACTTCCCAAGTTCAATTTTGTGACTTCATGAAGGAATTCATCTAGAATCCATGACATTATGTTTAGCATGTCCATGTGGCTTGATGGCGGGATGAGAATTTTAGATTATGTAGAGATACATTTCTTGTTGGTACTGTGTTATCAGTGGTTGATTTTGTTCAGAACTACACCATTCAACCGAAAAATGAGATTCAAATCCAATATTATCACTTAGAGAAGGTCAACATAATTGTACATATCACATACAAGCATGGACCAAATAGTAATGAACAAAATAGAGTTATAATGAAAGAGTATCACTTCTACATAAGCGATGATCGATGCCATGACTTAACCTACTTACAACATTTTTTTTCAGTTTTGTACAATCAACTTAAGGAGAAGAACATACAGATGAATAAAAAACTCCACATAGTCCTGAAGCGAGCTTCCATACAACTGCCATATTACTTTTTACTTCTCCACCTTCCACACCTAATTTAGATAGGAGCCATCACATGCACTGCCAGACATCCACACAACGGTCAGGCTCTAGAGGTGGTGATAGAGATGAGGTTGATTATGTGGTTGACATGGTTGCACTTCCTGGAGCTAGACGTGTGACTAGCATAGGGACCCTTTAGTGCACATTTTTGGTCGAAGATAATGGACTTCCATTAAAACAAATAAGACTCCCAAGTATTTTTTCATATTTTAACTATTTCATGTTGTCCATCTGATCCGAAAAGATATTTTAAATGACAATGGTTAAGTTATTAAAGCATGAGTTATTTTACCATTTAGGAAACTGATGAAAGAGGAAGAATTAATGAAGATACATAACATCCATAAGATAATATACAGATATGGAAATAAGCATGAAGAACAACAAACCCTAAAACAAAAAAGTGATAACAAAGTTCGAAAATCTCGCCTACGTCTTCGGGCCTTTGTCTCAGTAGGAGATGATTTCTTATTTATGTTATAGGATTTAAATGTACATCATGAAAGTTCCAATTGATTAAAAAAATGAGATGGTCATGTTCTACCAGATCTCAGGAACCTATCAAAATCGACGACACCGAAAACAGATGAACAAAGCTCCCAGAAATGGCCTGCACTCCTCATTGGCTCATTCTCATCGTACACTCAAAGTATTAAAAAATATACTTTGCAATGCTTAGAATGCCAAATAGATGGCTCCAATGGATCCATAATGTTCAAAAATCCCTAGCTGGGCTCTTCTTGCATATGGATTGGCCAAAAATTGAAGGAAATACAGTCCTCAGAGTTTTCCCCAATAACTTGTAGTCCTCTGTTCTGCAAAATGCACCTACAGGCCACTGAACCCAGCTTTGCGTACGTTCTCACTTAAAAAACCTGGCACATGCCGGTTTCCTGCAACTCGGGCAATTTTGTCGCATAGTTAAGGTCCTGGCACCTTTTCCTTGGTGGAGGACGAGGTCGTATGGCCCATGTGGCCAGGCATTGGGCAAACTGCCCGCACCTGCCGGCTAGCCCCTTCTCCTTTTTCTCCCAGTCATGTGGCGTGGCCCATGTGGCCACAGTCTGATGCTCCACGCGTTGTAAGCAGTTAAACCCCCTAGTCCAAAGCCTGTGGTTACGTCCTTGGTCAGTGGGCTAGCCCGACCGATCGAGGCTAACCCCTATAAAATTGCGCGAAGGTTGCAGTCAACGGTTATGTGGTTATGGTCATGCGCCAACAATCAAGCACCGAACACATGGTATGGTCGCATGGTTAAGTTTCCATCGGGGGCTGGGGCTAGGCCGCAGCCCTGAAATCCACCCATTTTACATTGTATAAAGTTTAAATAATTGTTTTGAAACTTATGTAACAAGGAACACCCTACATGGGTTGGTAGCCCATGTCACATACCCACTATAGAAAAAATAAAATTTTCTCTCTTCCTCAAGGAATAGAATCCCCGAATTCCTACAGGGGCCTAGCGTAGGCTAGCTCTTCCCTTATCCACCTCCATGTGATCGTTGGCTATGACCACAGGCCAAGCCAAGAGGCGCCTTTCGCATTTCGCAACTGAGCGATGCAAGAGAGTCAAGTCTTTCGACTCTTCAAACCCCAAAACCCGAAATCTTACCTTCAATGAGATCGATGGCTGCAAATCTCCCCCTGATCTGACGGTCCTGGTCGTATCGGGATTTCGGTAACTGGGAGTTCGAAATGCAGTGACCCAAACCACTGGTCACTCCATTCCCCGAACTCCGATACACGAGTTCTTGTACGAGATCCAAAGATCCTCAATGATTTGGATCCAATGGTCCATATCTTTTCGGAGTTTCATGAACCGAGAGTTCACGATGCAGCGACTCCAAATATCTTGTCACTCCATTCCCCGAATTTCGATATGGGAATTCGTGTATGAGATCAATGATCCTCGTTGACCTGGATCTGACAGTCACTATCCCTCCTGAGCTTAAGGGTGTTGAAAGACACTCAGTCTTAATCGCGTGTCAGGGTTTCGTATACTAGGATTTCACGACTTGCAAAGAAGAGGGGTCTTGCCCTCTAGTTTCCCGGATGCCGAAACGCCGAAACTTATTCACACTAAACCGGCTCATCCATAGAGTGCATCGGGGTTTTGTATACCGGTATTTCGCGACTTGTGAAGATGAGGGGTCTTGCCCTCTGGTTTCCCTGATGTCAAAATGCCGAAAGTTATTCACACTAAACTGATTCATCCAGAGAGCGCATCGCAGTTTCGTATACCGGGATTTCGCGACTTGCGAAGATGAGGGGTCTTGCCCTTTGGTTTCCCGGATGACGAAACGCCAAAAGTTATTCACACTAAACCGATGGTTCAGATCACTCATGGATCAATGACCACGATCAAGTCGTGATTTCGTGAATCGTGAGTTCGTGCGGTCTTACCCTTTGACCACTCCAAGTTGCGAGTTAGCGAAATGCTACCCAACTACCACGTGTCCCGTGTCGATGGACGGTTCCAAATACTTCGGGACTTTTAGGACTTTGATGAGTCCTCTCTCCCCTGCATGCACTAGGTTAAACCTCATGTGATTTTTCTGGATCCGATGGCTATCAATCCCCTGCACTCGGTCTGATGGTTCAGATCTATTCTCCTGCGCACTCTTCTCTGGCTATCTGGACGTAGGCTCCAACGGTCTAGATTTTCGCTTGCGAATCGGTGATTCTCCCTTCAAGACTTTGGGGAAATCCTCATCTCTATTTCCTGAATTTAACCAATGGTTCAGATATGATTTTGATCATGGTCTATTTGTCACTCTTGAGCTTTCATATGCTATGAAACCTCCAAAGGGTTTCTCAACCTCTGCACTCCATGCAACGTTCTTGCACACAATGGTGTGATCCTTCCTGACCTTGTCTAGGACTTGAGGAGTTTTGGGTTCGGTTTGCCTCGCAGAGAGCCTGTGCCAATCTACACTACCTCTCTTGAACTTAACAAACTTTATCCTCCAAGGGACTCTAAACAATTAGGAGGGTTGGCATGCGTACATGAAACTGTGTCCGGGGTCGACGAACACACAGTTCGTGACTCTGGCTTATGCCTCCATAGGACACAAGCATTTATGAGTATAAAATAATCTCCTAACCATATAATTTCTTATTGGCCTAGTTATACAATCAAGAAAAAATAGGGGAGATACAGTATATCCATTAAGAAATATACACAATTCCTGAAACATACATAGTATAACCAATTCATACACAGTTACGGCTAAATTACACAGGGAAGGAAATCGTTTATCTATTACAAGTTGCCTCCAACCAACTGACTGTGGGTGTTCGTCCTTCCACCTAACCATAGGCATAAAGGCATTCATTCTTAGAGCTCTGGCCACCCCTGTGCCAAGCCATAATATCACCAGGGAATTCTCACACTTCTCGAGGGTTCTTCAACCGTTTCTGCTTCTGTTTGGGTCCTGTTCTCTGTAACTCAGATCTTTCTCTCTCTGTTATGGCCTAGATGAGGTTTCTTAGATGCTCCTCAACATCAAGCTCATGGCCTTTAGTTCATGACTCATTGGAGAGCTTCGCGCATCTCCCTTATGAGCTTACGCTCTTTTTTTTCTGGTCTCTCCTCTCCCATGTGTATCCCTCTTACCTTGGAAGGTTTGCAGACCTATCATGTTCCTTCTGTCAGAAGGAAGCTCAGGTTTGCAGGTCCCTATGGTACTTTGGGCTGACAACCCATGTTTTCATTCATGGGGGTGGTTGATAATTCAACCACCGGTCCTTTCTTCATTAACTGATTTCTCTCCTTGGGATCCGAAGGAGGTTGTCATCCTCATCAAGGAAAATTTGGGGTTATTTGTCATAATGAACCCTCTCTTATAGTTTTCACATTCTTCATCTAGTGATATCATGGCCAGTACTTTCAAGGCTTCACCCCCATAGTCAATTATTTGGCAACTCAGTCACTAATACATTTACATTTTCCTCATGCCTTAGCATGGTAATTCCTATTTTATGATTAATTACAAATTGAGGGAAACAGGGTGTTACAATTCCCTCCCCATTAAAGGAACACCGTCCTCAGTGTTCTTTCTCAAAAACACCTATCATGCCTTTCTCATTCAGCCACTTCAGAAGTCTTGACCTTCATCCTCGATCAGGTCCTCTTTCAGGATCTTAGTCTTCGTCATCTGCCTTCAATAATTCTTGGACAACAAGCATATTAATCACAATTTTGTGCAAAAACATCTTACTATTGTTCAAAATTCAAAAGGAAATTTTCATAATCTTAGCACAATACTTATCTATGCAGTTTGTGGATCTGTATCCACATGGCAGTTTTGTTATCCACACTCATCTCTTTCCTTGACGTGCCTATTGGGTGCATGATTCCAATTCAATAGTTCACAGGAGCTATCATGATTTCATCTTCCTTTCCAAGGTTTTTTTTTTCCCGCACGGGAAACTACCCACTGTGTGCATGATCCCAATAGTTTACAATAATCATTAAGGTCTCCTCTTCCTTGAGGTCACTCACCCTCTAGGCCCAAGCTCAGGCATCCCCTTCACTGCTATACATTCCCTCGGGCGATCCATCTTGCCTTGCCAAGGTTTTCTTGCACAGGAAAATTTTAGAGACTCTATTGAGTCTTACAGTCGAGGCGTCCCTCAAACTTGCTCTGCCAAGGAGTACCTTCGGCTTGTGTTACCTCAACACAATAATTTTCAGGCGATCATGGCTTATCACGAGGTTTCCATGGCTCAGTAGTAGCCATGTTCATCATATTCATCTTTGACATCCCTCATCTATCCTTTCTGGACATGTCTTTTCTTCTCACTTGTATCATAGGTATACAAAATTCATGAGACATCATTGTAAATTCTAACTTTCAGAATTTTATTGCAAATCTCTCACCCACAGATTTTCCAATCTCTTGGCTTATTTTCAGATATGTTCCGTACGGAACCAAATTCACAATTATGGGACTTTCCTTCCCATAACATTTTAGCTCAGCAGGAAATCGGTCTTCCTTATGGGCTTACAACATTTCTATATCCAAGACTCTTTCTTCCTGCAATCATTCCTCAGCTAACCAAATTGTTAGTTCTCATGCACATACATTTTTATCGCACCTTTTCAACTTCATCACAACAATTTCAGAATTGTGCATACTAACAATCAAATTCACTTTCTCAAAAGAAAATACCATTCCTTGCAGTTTAGCTCAACAGGAAATCGATCTTTCCTATGGGCTTACCTCATTGCCATATCCATGACCCTTTGATTCCTGCAATGCATTCTTTCCACAACCAAAGAAATTGTTAGTCTCATCTCAACATACTAAACTTTTCAAAATGTAATTCAACATTTCAAAGGGTTTTAACAAATGTGCCAATATCCATGGCCACATTCATACCCTAATGCACTCTTGAATTGATTTCAAGTTTTTCACACTTTATGACAGGTTATTGGATAGGGGGTGTTGGAATTTAACCAACCTTTTCCTCATATGGTTTATTCATTTTCTTTCATTCTTATAGTAGGACCATATTGCTTGCTATAGGCCGATCACGATCCCAAATCAATACACATGAACTCAAAATTTTCACATGAATGCCTTTACGCATTCCTTGATTGTCAATGCATTCATGACATATCAATTCATGAATTCTTCCAAGGGTTACAAACAGTGTTTACTACCATAGGTTCATACCTCCATCACTCTGATTCTTCGTCCTGAGTCATACCTTACTTGGGTATCCAAGGCATACAACTGCCTTTCAAGTTTATGCATAACACTAAGACAATAAAATATTTCAGAAGGGGTTCTTACCAAATCCCTTCATACCTTGAGCCACATAGGCACAGACATCTTTATACTGTTTCTTGGCTGCTAGCACCCTGTTTCTTATATTTACCTCATCATCGGTTCTTTATGGGGACTTTTACAACCCTATCAACAATCTTTCACTCCCAGCCTTCTCTTGGTCGTTCTCTGTTTGAGGTTTCCCATCATTGGCAACTGTCTTCCTCAATAGATCCAATTCATTTCTATACACATCATGCATCATCATAGACACAATTACATTAGTCGTAATATTAAACCAAATACATGTATCATAACATTCGAATTCATAAACATCCTCAAATGTTTCCATAAGTGTAACACAAACAAATTTCGATTGTATCTTCAGCAATACAATCCTTATTACTTATGGTGTCAAGACCTTTTTATTTTTATTGGCGTACTAGTTTTCTCATCCAATGGAAAACATAATACTCAGTGAGGAAAGAGTTGAGGACTCTCCCCTTCTTCCAACTCTTCCTACACCGCATGGGACTTTTCAGCCCAACTGAGTTATCTCTAAGGCCTCACTGTCTCTTCTCTACTTTTGCAATTCTACTCCCTATCGGGATCTTCCTGCTCTTTTCCTTCAGCCGCCTTGGTTAGGCCCCACCCTTTGGTTTTTGCGAAATTCCGGTATCTCCTCGCAACTAACCAGTGTGCTGCTTCTTCGAGATCGAACAACTTGAAACATTTCGGCTCTTTCTGAATATATCTTGACTCTCGATCTTATCCAATCTTCAAAATTCTTTTCTGAAGGATTTCTCCCACTAAATCCTCCGTACTTGTTCTTTCTTCGAACTTCAATTTTCTACGCTTCACCTTTGAACACTTCAACTCTTCGAAACTTAGAAACTTTTTCTAAGTGTTTCCTCTCGAGACTTAAAACCACTACTCCTCCTAGTATACTCTGCGCTCAACCTCCAGAGTTTTCAAACTTTAACACAAGCTTTATTCTATACGCACGCTCGGCATATAAAATTTCCCCGCTATCTCTTCTGAGCTTTTAAGTTACTTACATGACTAATCTCATAGTCATAACTCATACGGATGCTACCCTCTCTTTATGGGAACAACCAACAAGGTTCACTCTTCAGAATTAGTAACAGTCCCAAAGGACTCCTCTTAATCTTGGTTAAACAGATTATCCTTGTTGTCGATTCTAACCATTATAGGTAAGATAATTTGACCCTACATATTTTCATCAGTCCTCTCAATCATGAGGAGTTATATTCTCAGGGTTTAGTCTTTTAATAATGCAGTAATTATAACTTTCTAAGGATCCTACTAGTCCTTACCAAAATTCCTAAATCATGAAGGAGTTCTTCATGAGGATCTTAATTCTTACCTAACCAGCCATCTCAATTGCAAGAGACTCTACCTGCTTTAGTAGGTAGACATCGTCACACTATAATAGAACAACTCAGTTCATGCCCCTTTTCGATCTCGTGCAACTTCATAGCACAATTTATTCCACCTCTGTTATTCACACTCATGTCTTATCAATAATATTGATTAGTGCATCCCTACTCCTATAAGAGTGGTTACCATTTTGACAAAGGAACAATATAATTCCTTTGCTGGAATTCCGTAGAAATTCCCAAATTACAGCTTCATTCTGTAGTCCTTCTCCTTAAAGAGAAACTGCAGATAAAAATATCTCCTTACGTGACTCGTACATGAGCCCAAGTAGGCCAAGTGTTGTAACCATGGTCTGATACCAATTTGTCACATACCCACTACAACAAAAATAAAATTTTCACTCTTCCTCAAGGGATAGAATCCCCAAATTCCTACGAGGGCCTAGTGCATGCTAGCTCTTCCCTTATCCACCTCCATGTGATCATTGGTTATGACCACAGGCCAAGCCAAGAGGCGCCTTTCGCATTTCACAACTCGGCGACGATGCAAGAGAGTCAAGTCTTTCGACTCTTCAAACCCTGAAACCCAAAATCTTATCTTCGATGAGATCGACGGCTGCGAATCTCCCCCTGATCTGACGGTCCTGGTCGTATCGAGATTTTGGTAACCGGGAGTTCGAAATGCAACGACCCAATCCACTGGTCACTCCATTCCCTTAACTTTGTTACGCGAGTTCTTGTACGAGATCCAACGATCCTCAATGATTTGGATCCAACGGTCCAGATCTTTTCGGAGTTTCGTGAACTGGGAGTTCACGATGCAGCAACTCCAAATCTCTTGTCACTCCAATCCCTGAATTCCGATATGGGAATTCATGTATGAGATCAACAACCCTCGTTGATCTGGATCTGATGGTCACTATCCCTCTTGAGCTTAAGGGTGTTGAAAGACACTCAGTCTTAATCATGCGTCGGGGTTTCGTATATCGGGATTTCGTGACTTGCGAAGATGAGGAGTCTTGCCCTCTGGTTTCATGGATGCCGAAACGTCGAAAATTATTCACACTAAATCGGCTCATCCACAGAGTGGATCGGGGTTTTGTATACCGGGATTTCATGACTTGCAAAGACGAGGGGTCTTTCCCTCTGGTTTCACGGATGCCGAAATGATGAAAGTTATTGACACTAAACCGGTTCATCCACAGAGCGCATCGGGGTTTCGTATACCGAGATTTCACGACTTGCAAAGACCAGGGGTCTTGCCCTCTAGTTTCCCGGATGCCGAAACGCCAAAAGTTATTCACACTAAACCGATGGTCCAGATCACTCATGGATCAACGACCACGATCACGTCACGATTTCGTGAATCGTGAGTTCGTGCGGTCTTACCCTTTGACCACTCCAAGTTGCGAGTCAGCGAAATGCTACCCAACTGCCATGTGTTCTATGCCGATGGATTGTTCCAAATACTTCGGGACTTTCAGGACTTTGATGAGTCCTCTCTCCCCTGCATGCACCAGGTTAAACCTCATGTGACTTTTATGGATCCAACGGCTATCAGTCCCTTGTGCTCGGTCTGACAGTTCAAATCTATTCTCCTGCACACTCTTCTCCAGTTGTCTGGACGTAGGCTCCAATGATCTAGATTTTCCCCCTGCGAATCGACGATTCGCCCTTCGGGACTTTGGGGAAATCCTCACCTCTATTTCCCGAATTGAACCAATGGTTTAGATCTGATTTCAATCATGGTCTGTTTGTCACTCTTGAGCTTTCATGGGCTCTGAAACCTCCAAAAGGTTTTTCGACCTCTACACTCCATGCAGGGTTCTTGCACATAACAGTGCAATCCTTCCTGAGCTTATCTAGGACTTGAGGAGTTCTGGGTTCGATTTTCCTCACAGAGAGCCTGTTCCAATCTGCACTACCTCTCCTGAGCGTAACAAACTTTGTCCTCCAAGGGACTCTAAACAATTAGGAGGGTGGGCATGTGTACATGAAACTGTGTTCGAGGTTGACGAACACACAGTTCGTGACTCTAGCTTATGCCTACACAGGACACAAGCATTTACGAGTATAAAATCATCTCCTAACCATATAATTTCTTACTGGCCTAGTTATACAATCAAGCAGAAATAGGGGAGATACAGTATATCCATTAAGAAATATACACAATTCCTGAAACATACACAGTATAACCAATTCATACATAGTTACAACTAAATTACACAGGGTAGGAAATCGCTTATCTATTACAGGTTGCCTCCAACCAACTGACTATGGGTGTTCATCCTTCCACCTGACCATAGGCACAAGGGCATTCATTCTTAGCACTCTGGCCACCCCCGTGCCAAGCCATGATATCACTAGGGAATTCTCACACTTCTCGAGGGTTCTTCCTCCGTTTCCACTTCTGTTTGGGTCTTGTTCTTTGTAACTCAGAGCTTTTTCTTTGTAACTCAGAGCTTTTGTAACTCAGAGCTTGGCCTCGACGAGGTTTCTCAAATGCTCCTTGGTATCAAGCTCATGGCCTTTAGTTCATGACTCGTTAGAGAGCTACATGCATCTCCCTTGCGAGCTTATGCTCTTTTTTTTTTTGGTCTCTCCTCTCCCGTGTGTATCCCTCTTACCTTGGAAGGTTTGCTGACCTATCCTGTTCCTTCTGTCAGAAGGAAGCTCAAGTCTGCATGTCCTTGCGGTACTTTGAGCTGACAACCCATGTTTCCATTCATGGGGGTGGTTGATAATTCAACCACCGGTCCTTTCTTCATTAACTAATTTCTCTCCTTGGGATCCGAAGGAGGTTGTCATCCTCATCATGGGAAATTTGGGGTTATTTTTCATAATGAACCCTCTCTTATAGTTTTCACATTCTTCCTCTAGTGATATCATGTCAGTACCTTCAAGGCTTCACCCCCACAGTCAGTTATTTGGCAACTCAATCAATAATACATTTACATTGTCCTCATGCCTTAGCATGGTAATTCCTATTTTATGATTAATTACAAATTGGGGGAAACAAGGTGTTATAGCCCAGCCCTGCCAAAAAACTTCCAACCCGGACCAAAGGTCACAGGTTCAAGTCTCGTGCGCTCCATACAATTTTTCCAAAACAAAAACATCCAATGAATGGGTGCCATGTGGCAGCCCATGATTGGGCCATGTGGCACCGTACCATACCCCAACTAACTGCTACGTGTTAGGGCATGATTCGACCATATTCCATCCATGTGTCTTCCACATCAGCATCCGTTGTACCTTCCACGTAAGCCAGTTGCCATGTGTCGTATGGTTGTACGACCTTGCCACGTCAGCCTGTGCCATGTGTCACACTCTGACTGGTCCCCCTATCACCATAAACTACCCATTCAACGCCAATGCATCACTTCCATGTCACTTGTACGTCTTGTACATTCAGTTGCTACGTTAGCACTGTACGGACTGCACAGTCATCAATTTTTTCCTGTTTGGCAAAATGAATTGATCGCGATATCTTGGTCATACGATGTCTGTTTGAACCCATTCAAATTGCGTTGTTTTTTTATTGACAAGGACTACGTACACGTCTGTTTTGAAGAGATTCTGAGCACTTTTAGTTTTAGGCCTTGTTGAGCTCCATCTTGGCTCCGGGATCCATTATGGATCACACATCCCCACTAAAGACCTTTTCATCCTCCAAAAGGTTAAAAATGGACCTTACAGACTACATACTCATAAGAATAAAAAAAACACTATGTTCTACAAAAATGATGTTATAACAGGTCATCATTTCAACATGTGTGATTACATTAATGGAAGCAAAATACAACGAAAATGTGACATCCACTTCTGGCATAACCAAA
The DNA here is from genome assembly GCA_000966675.3 of Picea glauca. Classification (NCBI taxonomy): domain Eukaryota; kingdom Viridiplantae; phylum Streptophyta; class Pinopsida; order Pinales; family Pinaceae; genus Picea; species Picea glauca. The sequence goes on from JZKD02S0131523.1 coordinate 345,882, forward strand.
TGATTGTTTTCTTTCCTTCATGGTGTTCTTCTTGCGTGTTCTACACACTAATATATTTCTAATGGTTCAAAATCACCTTAAACAGAGTTCATATGCAGAATTTATGCCTCCCATAAGTTGACCTACCATGTTGACAATCATGGTACCAAGTGAATGCCATGTCAACCCTAATTACTCACACATGTGGGGCTAGTCAAGTGTAGAATTTTGATAATATTCTAGAGGGTCCAAAACCATAACATTAATAGGGGGTTGAGGCATGCAAAAACTCTAACCCTAACCTTAGACGATTATCAAGCTATGTTAAATACTAGGTCGCTAATAAGAAAAGGGGTTCTATTATTTTAGAATTGTACTTGTTCCATAGTTGAATAGAGCATCTGTAGTGTAGAGGCGGTAGATGATTTTGTAGTATCCATTCATGCCATAATTTCAAATGAAACTCCATAATGAGTGCCCCTTTCTTTGTACTTTCATTTCATAAGTGAAGAAACAAGAGAAAGCATAGGCCTCACCTTTTAGTTGGGTTTTCGTCTATACTAGGTTTCTCAGGTCACATATTGTGTTCATTTGTGTGGATGGTGTGTTCATTTGTGTGGATGGTGTGTTCATTTTCATATTTTAGTTATTTCATAAAATTGAATAATAAGCTATTGATCATAAGTTTGACGCATAAAATGGCACATTTTGGGGTCAAACACTTTTCAAGCATAGCCCCTAGACCTTTACGATTGTTCTACACACTAAGATATTTCTAATGGTTCAAAAATCACCTTAAAAAAAGTTCATATGAAGAATTTATGCCTCCCATAAGTTGACCTACCATGTTGACAATCATGGTACTGAGTGAATGCCATGTCAACCCTAATTACTCAGACATGTGGGGCTAGTCAAGTGTGGAATTTTTATAACATTCTAGAGGGTACAAAACCATAACATTAATAGAGGGTTGAGGCATGCAAAAAAATAACCCTAACCTTAGACAAATATCAAGCTATTACTAGGTCGCTAATAAGAAAAGGGGTTCTATTATTTTAGAATTGTACTTGTTCCATAGTTGAATAGAGCATCTATAGTTGGGATTTGAGAGCATAGTAGAGGTGGTAGATGATTTTGTAGTATCCATTCATGCCATAATGTCAAAGAAAACTCCATAGCGAGTAGCCCTTTCTTTGTAATTTCATTTCATAACTGAAGAAATGAGAGAAAAGCATAGGCCTCACCTTTTAGTTGGGTTTTCTTCTATATTAGGTTTCTCAGGTCACATCTTTTGTTCATTTGTGTGGATGGTGTGTTCATTTGCTTGTTCTTTCATTTTCATATTTTAGTTATTTCATAAAATTGAATATTAATCTATTGATCATAAATATGAAATCTAAGGAAATAAATTGCATTGTAAAATATTCTAGAATATTGTAAGATATGTTGTGACAAACTATTCCAATGGAATATCCATGGAATTTTATAGATCATTTGGTATTAGATAAGTTTTCATTGAGGTTTTCTTGTGAAGTTGAAGGATATGAGAATTTTCTTAAGAAGGAAGTCGTAGAACCCTAGCCATGGAAAATGAGTTTAGTCATAACCATCCTTGAGATGAAACAAAAGAGAGATTTGTGAAGTCGGAAGAACAAGTTGTTGATATCTCTCACAACATGGCCCTMTTCATGGTGAATATAGTGAATAATTTTGGACCTTTTGAGGAGTTTGGTGGAGCTAACCTATAATTTGGTTCATATGAGAAGTTGGGAGATAGTGAAGACCTAGAAAAGGAGTTGAAAAAGAGCTCGCGAAAGGGAAACTAAGTTCCATTGCCATCACTTCTTCATAACCCCAGTTTAAAACAGAAGTGAAAGTGGACATCAAACCATATAAATGTTATATTGGTGTTGTTAGGTTGAATCACTGGTTGCAAAAATTAGAAGTTTATTTCTATGTCCATAATATATATGAAGGCCAAAAGAATTCATTTGTCAAACTAAAACTAGAGGGCCATACACTAACCTAGTGGGAAAGATGCATGGAGACACTTAGGTTGGAGGGTGATCCACAAGAAACTAAGTGGGAGGTGTTTAAAACCCTCATCAAATCCTATTTCTATCCTATTGGGTATGTAGAGGACCAATGGAGCCGTAGGCATCACTTCAGAAAGGGGAAAAGGAAGACTATGTAAGAATACACCATTGAGTTTAGGAAAATTGAAATTATGTTGGGTATATATCCCAATAACCCACATGTACTCCTCAAGTATCTAGGGGGTCTAAAAATACATATATGGAAGAAAGTGAAACTCTTCATCCCTGTGACCATTGATGATTCATGTGTGTAGGCACAGTACCTGGAAAACATAGGCCATAAAAAAGGACGACCAAGTGGTTATAAAAATAGAGACCACCAAGATGATTCCAAGTAGGGGAAGATGAAGTGGAAAGGAAAAGACAACAAAATGATAGCTACTACACATTAAATTTAGTGCAAGGATCCAAACAACCACTGTAACCATTGTAATATCAATGGTAACACTAAAGTTAAGTGTTGGAAGCTACATCTAGAGTTGAATACAAATAACCATAAGAAGGATTCGAAGAAGAAGAACCTTATAGGCATGGAGTCATTCAACCTAGTAGAGAGTAGCTTGGATGTGGATGAATATATTTTTTTCACTATAGTGTGGAAGGAGGTGAATCTGAGTAGCCTTCATCACAGGGAAGAGGAGGATATGACAAAACTCCTCCATATTAAGATCCAAGTCAAAAATACCAAGGTGGATGGTCTGTTCAATTATGATTCACAGGACAACCTTATAGAAAATGATTTGGTTAGCAATCTTGTATTGGAAGTGCATGATCATCCTATCCCATATCCATTGGGATGGGTAAATAAGGATGCAGAGCTCAAGGTCACTAAATAGTGCAAGATCAAATTTGGAATAAGTGAAAATTTTGTTGATGAAGTGAAGGTAGATGTATTGCCTTTCAATATGTGTGGTCTATTGTTTGGAATCCCCTACATGTATATAAGGGATATGATCTTTTTGAGAAGAGAAAACATATAGCACCTGATCAAGGATGATAATTCTTTCATCATCAATGCATATGAAGGTAAATCCAAGATCTAACTGGTAAGTTTTAACCAAGACAAAAAAAATTATCATCTCTATTAGAAAGTTTGCATTACTTTTCTTTAGAGAGAATTAGCCAGGGAATGAATTAGTAAGAGTAAAGGAATATTTGGAGAGATTACCAAAGATCAGAAACACAAGTTGGAGAAGTTATTGCAGGTGTACAGAGGAGTGTTCTAGGAGTCTAAAGGGTTGCCATCTAAAAGGGAAGTGGAGAATGAGATATAAATATTTATTGACTCCCCATTGCTAAATATTATATTGTATAGATAGTTTGTCCTATAAGTAGATGAAGTGAAGAAAACATTGCAACATCTAATGGAGTAGGCAGTAATTCGATCAAGCACCTCACGTTGTGGGTTACCTATCATCATAGTACCCAAGAAGGATGGGACTTGGAAAATGTGTATTGAATACAATATTTGAACATGATCACCCTCAAGAATCAGTACCATATGCCCATGATTGATGATTTGTTAGATCAGCGATAACTTGCCAAGTACTTCACCAAGTTGGATTTGGAATCAGGATAGGTATGAGTTAAATAATAATACAACTATAATACCACCTTCAATACAAGGAAAGGTCTATATGAAGGGTTGGTAATGCCTTTTGTTTTATGTAACAAACCAACTACATCTATGTGATTGATGAATGATGTCGTGTGTCCATCTATAGATTCATTTGTRATWGTGTATTTATATGACATATTAGTTTATATATTTACTTGGGAAGATAACATCTCACATCTCAAGCAGGTATTAGAGACTCTAAAAAATCTTTAGTTGTTGGATAACCTTAAGAAATGTGGGTTTGCTCAGTAATAATTGGTTATTTGGGGCACACAATTATTAGAGGGGATATAAAGATAGATCTTCCTCAAGATCTATCTACGAATATGGAGGTCATCCTCAAGTTCCCACTTCCTAATAATGTCAGTAAAGTTAGGGACTTTGTTGGGGAAACATAGTACCTATGGATGTTTATAGCATCATTTTCATTTGTAATTGCGCCACTCCATACCATAATAGCCAGTGGTAAGAATTTATAGGCGGGAAAGAATCAACAAAAGGATAATCATGAGATGAAATGGAATATCAATCAAACATTATTTCTTAGATTTCTTAACTTGCAAAATCCTTTCAAATTGGAGATGGATGCAAGTGGATATACTATGGGTGAAATCTTGATGTAGGGAGGTAACCTAGTATGTTATCATTATGAAATGTTTCATGGAGTATTCCTAAACTACCCTATGTATGATAAGGAACTCTATTCCCTAATTCAATATTTTAAGAAGTGGAACAACTATATGATGGGAAAGGAAACCATTATCCACGTTGATCACCATCCACTATAGTATTTCCAAACCCTTAGTAAGCTTCAACAAACCAAAAACTACAAGTCGATGGGGTTTCTACAAAATTTTCATCTAGTCATCAAATATAAGAAGAGAAGAACTAATAAGTTGGTAAACATGCTTTCAAGGCAACCCACATCCAATATTAAAAATTTGGGAAATCTTGTGCACATGGATCCTTCTACTCATGATGCATATAAAGAGGCATGCATTGAGGATGAGGAATTTAAAGAGGTGTTTTAGCATCTACAAGGAGACATTCATGTAGAATAAGGTGATGGTAAGAATGACTATCATCTCTAGAATAGGTTTCTCAACAAGCTATACAAGCTCTATGTACCTAAAGGTGAAATAATGTAGTTTATCAGAAAGGCTCACACTTCTAAGGTTGTGGAACATTTTGGTGTTGGGAAGATAGTGACCAAATTACAAAGGTATGTGTATTGGCTTACAAAGCAAGAATATGTAGCTTGGTATATTAAAGGATGCATAATTTTTTGTAATATAAAGAAAGGTTTATAGTATCCCTTACCTATACCCAATCGACCCTAGGATAGAATCTCCTTTAAATTTTTGCAACCAAGAAGGGACATGATTATCAATATGTGGTAGTTGAAAGGTTTAGTAAGATGTGCATTATGATGCCTTGTAAAGAGACTATCAAAGGATAATAAGCAACAAAAATGTTATTTGAACAAGCATGGGTGAAATTTGGGATACCGAGGAGAATCATCTTAGATAGGGATACTATATTTCTCAATGCCTTTTGGACTACAATTTGGGAAAAGATGGACACCAAGTTGAAGATATCTATAGCTTTCCATCCACAAATTGATGGGTAGATAAAAGTAGTCAAAAATACATTGGTTCATATTTTGGGGGGTTGCAATTAGAAGAATCCAAATACCTTTGATGAAAATTTGATCTATATTCAACACTCTTCTAACAAAGAAGTCTTCACTTCTACCAGTACAATCCCTTTTAAAAATTTGTTTGGGTATTTTCCACCTTCTCCCTTGGATGTTGTAAATGGATAGGAAAGAGGAGTGATGGAAGACATCATAGGAGAAGAATTTAAAGAGGAGAAATTTGTTGAAAATATTAGGTAGATCCATTTTCAAGTACAAGAGACATTGAATAAATTAGAGGAAAAGTACAAGGCCCAACATGATCAGCACATAACTGAGAAAACATTCAAAGTGAGAGACAAAGATTGGATACATATGAAAAACAAAGGCTACAGGGTCATGGTAATAACCTTTAGGATTTTTGGTATGGCCATTTTGAGGTATTGGATAAGGTGGGTGATAATGCCTACAAACTCAATTTACCCCATATGTGTACGTTTACGTAGTATTAAATGTGGAAAATTTTAAACTCTATGGGACTTCCATGTTGGATTTAAAAACTAAAGGGTAGGTCCTACGTACAATAAAGGAATTATCACTAGAAGCTTAGGCATAATTATTAGAAGTTACAATTTTTCATAAGAAGTATAGAACTACCAAACAAGGTTAGTGTGACCTCTAGTAGATAAGATTGAAAGGAAAACTTCTGGGAAAGGAAAAATGGTATTACAAGGAGAAGGTAGAGGAAGTATTTCCTCACCTCATTTAGTAAAATATTTTAGGGACAAAAATACTCCCTAAATGGGAAGGTATGATCTAGAATGGATCATTATATAATTTTTCATCTATCTTGGTATTTTCTGGGTGGAAAATTTTGGAGGAATCGGTTTGCAGAGCCCATTTTAGTGGTAGGTCCTAGTTTGGAGATTTGGGGTCAATAATCTTCCAAGGCCAATTTTAGGCATAAAATGAAATTTTTTGGGGTCAAAAAGTTTGCAAACATAGCTTCAACCACTTGACATTGTTTTACATGTCGAAATATTTCCAACGGTTCAAAAATCACTTATGTTATCACTCCAAGAAACCCTTTGTGGTTGTAGACCAAAGGTGCTTGGTAACTTCAATTAAAATGGATCAATGGGATAACTCAATTAAAATATGGTATTCAGATAGTCAAGATGGTAAACAAATGAACTAGTGCTCTCATGGATTGATAATCAGTAGATAACTTTAAGTGGGCGAAGAACAAATTGCTCATAAACCAGTACACAATGTTGTTGGGTTTTTTTTATATTCTTTGCACTAGTAGTAGGGTCTGAGCGCCGGCGCTTGGCGTGCAGGGGGGTGGAGCCCCCTGCGTGGGGGTTCGGGGGCAGCGCCCCCGAAATTTTTTTTTTTTTGGGCCAACATATTTTCGCCGGTTTCGGGCCGACATATTATCGCCAGGCCGACATATTTCTGGGACGACATATTTCCGGGACCACATGATATTAGGTGGTTTTCGGCACATGGTTTTTGCCGATGGTTTTCTATTTCCGATTAAGGAATTAGGGTTTTGGACTAATCCAGGTCATT
>JZKD02S0131535.1:0-11330 GCA_000966675.3 Picea glauca
GGGCTCTAATGGAACTCGCACCATTTCCCAGTGTCTTTCTTTGTCTTCTCATTGTCCTTCTTTGTTTGCGGTTTGGATTGGTTGTCCTGAGGTTCTCCATCCTTGCTTTGCCCTTTGTTTTGCGGGTTGGGGTTGTCGTTGCCCTACTTCTCCCGTGAGGGGTTTGCAGACCCAAACTGTCGCATCTTATGTTTAAGCTTCTAGTTGATTTTGACAGCATATCAATAGGTCACGCCCAAGGATAAAATGTCCATAAACTTCATTTTTGTCTAGATGTATCTATGCAGACCATATGTCACTCAGAGTCTTTGATACCCATCTTGGTGCGCAAGGTATGGAAGACATTGGTGAAATCTGACACTGTTTGGTCCCTTTCTTGTCGCAATGTGGTCCATCTTGTATACAAGTCAACATAACTTCCAACAAGGTAGTATTATTCCTTAATAAAATCTATGAAAGAACCCCAAGTAGGTGCAACTACAAATAATGTAGATCCCTATGTTTCCTTTTGCTCACAGAAAGTCCCACATATATTTGACATGGGGGATGGCCTTGAGGAGTGCAAATGTAATATTTTCTCTATCGAAAAAGTTGTGGACAGTAAAATATCCTTCTAGAAGGTTTAACCATTTGTCTACAATATCCGCATCTATTTGACCTTCAAATATAGGAATATCAAAGTTGATTTGTACCTTGAAGGAGGTGGCACCTCCGCTTGAGGTAGATGCATCCCCTATTGGCAATCGTCGAAGGATTTGCACAAAGTTATCCATCATCTCATTCCTTTGTCACGAGAGGGCTTCCTCAAGCAACAATTTAAAGGGATCTCCTACCCCATCGTATCTCTTTTCTTCCCCCGTGGGCGACTATCTGGTTTGGCGAGGCCGATCTTGCAAGGGCTCAACTGGTTCGAGTCCTAATTGCTTATACCCTAACCTCGTTGGAGACATGCATAAAGAAACAAATGAAGAGCATACCGCTTTGATACCACTGATCTAGATTTATGAGTGGAATGAAATGAAAACACAGAGATACTGTGAATAATAACAGAGATGCAGTAAAACTTGACTTCTATTAAATAAGAAATATGTTGAAACTGTAAAAATGCAGACTGAAACAAGCTTGCTAGAATGGTGGCAGCTTATTTTTAAGAAGTGATGTGACGGCTACGCTCATTTGCAAGAAGATGAGTATAATGAGTCTCCAAAGGTCTTTTTACATCAAACATGAATGCCAAAACCCTAAACATCCAAAAACCTAACGCTAGGAGATGAAGCGCCAAAAGTCATGTGGGCCCCGTTGGGGTAAGTTAGTACATCAACTTCCCGGGGTCGTAACTTTTGCATACGATCTTCGTTTTAGGTGCACGATAGCCCATTGGAAAGGTCTACCCGAGGACTACACATTATGTCATCACACTTTGATTTTGTTTAGAGTGTGACTGTGGCAGACCCAAAAAACGTTGTTTAGGGCCTCAAAACGACCCCAGAAGTTTAGGACCCGAATAGCTAAAAAAAAAAAACTAGCAAGATAAAAAAAATGTAACTGCCAAGATGAAAGTTGTATGTGAGCCCACATGAAGAGGTCGGTGGCCACCGATATCCACCTGGATCATAAATGCTTGTTTGTGTTGAGAGGCTAAGTATGATAGAGATATTTAATTCCATACTTAACATAGAGTTGACATGTGACATTTAAAAAGTATAATAAAATGTTTCAATGTTGACCTTCAACAAAAAACTAAAATAAACTTAAATGTGGGCTCGATCCCGAATAAAATATTAAAATACATATATAAAGAGATGGTAAGTTAATTACAAGTGTTTCCTTCTAGGAGGTTAGAGGTTCAAATTCGAAGGGGGTAGAGTAGGTACACCTCCTTATTTTGTCAATTGGGTCAAGCTTGGGTTGTTGGGGAGGAGAAACATTATCCTTCCCACCTAGGTTCAAATTCACTTTGTGACATGTTTCACTCTCTATGAACCTTAAAGACTAACTTACCTGTTCTTATAGGTTGGAGGGTAGGCTACTTGGTTACATGAAAAAATGCACACCTATGTAGTCTGATGCAATCAAATCAATACATGGAAAGGGTCCCTTATCCCACAACCAAGCGGATCTCATACATAAAAGTGTATGGCTATGTTGTAACCTTAAAACTGGATTATTATTATTATTGTTATTGGGTAAATATTTAAAAACAAATTTAATTAATTGTTTTAGTGTGTATGTTGAATATATTCATGATATTTGTTTGAATGTATATTGAGAATATGTTTTTCAAAACAAATAAAAAAATCTAATAAACATCTAATCACTCACTTATGCTCCCATTAAAGACATATGGTAACTAGTGAAAACTACACAACATACACAAAATTCAATCTCTTTTTTATATGAAAAAAAATTGTGTTTAAGTAATTTGTGAAAGTATTATATATATATACATATATATATATATATATATAACAAACATTGATGCTTTTTTTAACCATATTAATATAAATATAGCTTGCTTACAAAGAAACAAACATTGATATGCAACCAATCCCATCAAACTCGAGGAAGATTTGCACATCAATGGATTGAATCCTTTTGGCACTTGATAAATATGAAGTTAAGATGGATTTAAGACAATATAAATATTATTCTTTGTATTTTAATTGGACTTCTTCTTTCGTGGTTGTTCTCAATGCTTAACATTTAAATTATGCATGCTTTAATAGTTCCATGACGAGTAATTATAATATATGAGTAGAGGTGTAGGGTGACATGAACAAAGTTGAGAAGGGCACCATTCATTGAGCTTGGACTTGTGTAAATGTTACTTAAGTTTTAGTCTATTAGAGGAGATAGTGATCAAGTGGGATGATTCTCGATATATCTAGGAATCATATTACGAAAACACAACCTTTGAGAATAAAGTTTTTCTTGGGACAAGCTATAAGAAGGATGTATGATAAATACAAATGTGTCTTTGGGAAAAATGGGAAAAGCACCAAACCTAAGAGCCATAATCATTATCATTTGATTTCTCAGAGGGAAAATACAAAGAATGATGTAGTACAATCACATATGGAAGCGTTGACTACTAAAGACCCAACCCCTCCAAAGTGACATAGATATGGACTTCCTCAAATCGAGTGACAAGTGGGCATGACAATGGTAATTGTGGTGGTGGCGTGGATGATTACATTGTCCTTTCATGCATGCAACTAGACACTTACCCAACCACCAATGTCTCATCCTCCTCCTTCTCATGCGCACGAGATAAGGAATTGTTTAGGTCTGTTTTGCAAGAGGCGATGGGGGAAGTGGGAAAGTATAGAAGCATTGTTCTCAGGTCAAATCATGACCGAGTTTTCAGTTATAACGATGAATGAAATTCGAAATCATGTCCTAGAAATTTTCTTCATCGGGAAGAATAGCAAGGAAATAAATGTGGTTTGGGTTCCTTCTTTGGTTGTAGACCTCTAATTTATTTTGATCCCTATTTCTGAGTGGAAAGTTCTTATCTTCGGGATTTCAATGGCCCCTCGTGCTAGGAGGACCCTAGTCCATAAAACTTGGGTCGTCCTCACGACTGAGGAGGTTGTGCAACATTACTAGAGTTCAGTCCCCCCTGAGGCGAAATAAGTCATGCATCTGTTGGAAGAAGATGTTAAACTTATCTGGGCCTATCATGAGGATGAAGACATGGACATGTAGGTAGGAGATATCATTCCTGATCCGGGTTGCACTAGGAATAAGGATACCAAGTTTCATAAAACACTGGAGCTTTACTGGCACACCAAGACATTGGTGGTCCAAGGTATGCTACCGAAAGATCAATACTATCATTAGTTCAAGCAGTGTTTGGATGCTCTCGAGAGTCATAACAATTTGCTCCTTACCATGGTCTCTTGACTAGTAAAAAGGAATGGCTCTCTCTCCAATTAGTGCGTGACGACAGTTCATTTGTTGGGTCTCTTTGGCCTCCTCTAGATGCTAGGAATGCAACAAGTACCTCCTAGTTTTCTCCTCGGGTGCCTCATCCCATTGACTGAGCTCGACTTTACTTCTTCTTATCAGACATTCTATAGTTTTAGTTTTCTTTTGGTCATATATGTTTGTTATTTTGTCATGGCATGCATTTTCCTTCATACTCTCATACTTGCTTATGTTACTTGTAGGTCTCAATTTGCTATAGTCAAATTTTGCATGCTGGCTTGGTTTCCCTTTAAGAGCAGATCAACATATTTCTGGGTTTTTTGAAATCCCTTTGACAAGCATTATGATTCTATGGGCATCTTGGACATGTTTGATATCCTATATACTGTGTTAATATTTCAATAGATTTTTCTTACTTACAAAAAAAAAGACACATAGATATGGACTTATTCGTGCCAAAAAAAACAACTCTTAAGTGACATGTTGTTTCAACACACCCTTCAAAGGAGGTAGAAGAGGCAACATGAATTGAATCACTCAAATTTAGAATAGTAATCAGTCCTTTCATTTACATTGAAGGAAGCAATGAAGACCATCGGTTTTGTTGGATCCTCCATCAGCTAGTGGAAAGAAATCCAAAAGAAGCACGGAAAAAAAAGGTAATCCGGTCAATATTTACGATCCTAAGCTTGAAGAAGATGAAGGAGCAAGCATACATTTAAAAGTTGTTAAATAATTAAGATGGCATCACATGTACTTCATTGCTCATAGTCTCTAATTCATTAATTGTATTGAGATGAAGGGTTAAACATTGAAACTCAATGCCCAAAGACGAGTACGTAGAGGTTGAACATTGAAACCAAACGTGAACAAAGGTGAGTAATTCTTATATGTCTAATTTTAACGTGGTTTGTAAATCACAATTATGGTTATCCTTGGAATCCTCGTACTAAATGTGAACACTCATCAATGTATGTAATTTAAAAAAAAAAAATCTATTCAAGTAATATAATTATATTGTCAAATCTTATAAGCTTAAATATATTTTTGGTTCATATTTTCTTTGCATTGTGTTATGAAATACATATTTCAGGGAAACTTATTAGGCACTTCCCTTCATTTTGAGGATGATACCCAGGGTAAACCACTTATGTAGAAGCTCAAGGCTTTGTCAACATGGAGATCAATGCCATTATAACAATATACTCATCAAGAGCTCAACATGTCACTTGCGGGAATTGAATTTGGGTGGGGAGGATAAAAATCCTTCACACAACTGCTTGGGCTAAATTTAATTGACATTTTTGGTCCACATCATCTTTATCTAGCTATATATTTTGTCGTGCATTATAATGTCATCATTATTATTTTATTTTTTCATTGTGGTTCACGACACGAAGCTCATTACGTCCACAATAATCACCCCCGAAATCCGAAGAACATAGGAGGGTCAATTATTTCGAGAATATTTAGCTCACAAAAAGCAACATGTCGCATAGATGAGACTCGAACCTGGGTGGGGAGGAAAAAAATCCCCACCCCAACCAATTGAGCTACAACCACTTGACAATAATGCCATCATTATACTTACACTTCGTTTTCTTTTGATTGCATTCACATTTGTGACCTTGAGATACCTAGATTCCTTGATTATCTCCTAACATACTACTAACTACTAACCACTCGAATTGATTGACATTGGAGTAATGCAAAACTTACTATTTTAACATCTTACTCATTTAATGCATCCATTTGGATGAGCCCTACTTGCAAGGAGTAAATTTCATCTCAACAAATTGAGAGAATGCAATTCTATTAGTGCCAAAAGATGACATAATGATGCAACTTAAGAATATTCTAGTAATGACCATGGCTTGGGAGCACATATAACTTGTGAGAGAATAATTAGGTTGCGCTAAATAATTTTGAAGTTCCCCATCTCTCTAAAGCATTTCCAACATATATACTTGTAGTTGAAGATGTAAAGCATATCAAATAAATTAATGGAAATTGATATTATTTTTTAGGAACTATATCATGGGGAAATTATCCAGGGATTTTGCCTCATTTAGAGGATGGTCTCTAGGGTAAAGCCTAGATTCTTCAAGGCACAAAGGCAAGCCAAAAGCTCATGAATAAATTATTTATAACTCAACAACAATCAATTCACTAAGAGAAAACATGTCACAAAGTATAATTTGAACCCGAGTGGGAAGAGTAACAACTTCCCTCACAACCACTCAAGCTACAACCAATTGACGAATAGAAATGAATAATATGAATTAAGAGTTTTTATAATTATAACAAATTTTCCAAGATGAAAAAAAAAACTCAAGTTTTGATTTGGAAAAATACCATTAAAATGTTTTGATTTGAAGAAATATAATTAAAAATATTAAAATTTTAGATTTAATGTCATATGCATTCTACTTCTCATTACTTCCTACCATGTAGGAAAATTTTTAATATTCTGTTAACCTACTTTTTCACTTGGATATATATCAAATGCTTTATATACACTACTAAAATGTTTTGTGTATCTTATTTGACCTCACACAAAGGTTACCTTCATTTCTTGCGTCTCAAGTTATAAATTACGTAACAATTAATGTGAAACATTGAGAGGTGTATTCATGCTACCCCTCACTCGACATTATTTCTTTATGAAGCTTTTTATCATATAATTCAATTTATAAAAGGTCTATAAATTAATATTTACAACTTTATTTGTGCACCTACCACAAACTTCTTGCATTACCTCATTTTCTTTCTTAAGCATTTGCTACACTTGCAATATTTAATCATTCGTAGGCTTCTTCTATGACATCTAGCGCTTTGGCTGCCTTATTCACTACTTGCAAACCTTGGATGCTTTTAGAGTAGAAAGCTCATACATTTCCTCCACTTTTACCTATTGTTCATGGAGTTTTCTTCTTATTGGTAAGTTTTTTTGCAATTTGAAGTTGCCATTAAAAATTATACTTAGTCATCTTGAAGTAGTTGAAAGAAAATGACTATATTTTTTTTTGAAAGAAAATAACTATATATATTTTTTGTATAGAGTAGATATTATAATGTGAAGTTGATAATGGATTTTCTGTTGAGCATTGTGTAATAATTGTTTGGTGTATGAGACTATCTAAAAACGCTCTTGAATGTTCCAATACACACTTACATAAGAGACACCAAAGCCATGGTTTCATAGACCGTCGTTGTTGATGCACATAATTAGTGACACCTTCTTTACATGTCTTGTCGATATGGTTGTACCCTCAAAACCTTTGCACACTTTTGTTACACTTGTATTTGTGTTTGGATTATTTTGCTTTGTGTGAATGGTTTTTTTCTTTCATAGCCTTTATCATTGCTTTTGAAAAAACAACATGAAATAGGACAATTGCTTTCAACACTACCGATGCAAATTTATGAATATTTCTTACCAATGTTAATAGAACTATGAAAATCGCTTAACAATATTTTTTAAATCGTTTAGCAATGAAGCAATGCAGTCAAATTTGGATGCTTAATTCCTCTAAGACTTCCACCTCTTTCTTAAAAATCTCTCTCTTATAATATTTGTCGACCTTGCATACCATCTCCTTATTGAAAACATCGTTTCGTCTTCAAAACAAGCCTTGAACACAACACCATACCTTGTTCTTCTCAATACATGATACCATCTCTTTATTGAAAACATAATTTTGTCTTCAAAACAAGCCTTGAACACAACACCATACCTTGTTCTTCTCAGTACATGATACCATCTCCTGATTGAAAACATCATTTCGTCTACAAAACAAGCCTTAAACACAACACCATACCTTGTTCTTCTCAATACATGCTTTTCGTCAAACTTCGTAGTGGCCTCTAATACATTTAGATCATTTATTGAACTATAAAACATTACAAGATTGTGCTCCCTTTCACCATGTTCCTTTAATTTGAGTGATTTTTTCTTTCCCACTAATATATTTAAAGAGAGAAATGATCACAGTCGTGAGTACAAGGATGGAAACTACCCATCTAAACACTAGTATGATAATAATACTTGCCAATCCAAATTAGTGTGCAGATTTTCACGATTAATCATAATGTTACTTCAGTTTTCTAGATATAAACTGTGTATAAATTTTTATACACAGTTTATTAGTCCCTGTCGTAGGCGTAGAGGGACTATAGCGATCGATAAATCGTTGACTTGGTATTAGTTTGTCCTTTGACCACAAATATTTCCATATTATGTAATGTTGGAACCAGGGAACTGAAAATATCGATTTTTATAAAATAAAAAAGTAGCATATTTGTCATGATCTGTTTGGACAAGGGATTGGAGGTCTTATTACCAGCTTCACTATTCCCAATGTAATATATGTTGACATATCCAAAGTATTTGATTGTATATTGTCTTTTTGAATCATATATTTTGTTATGCAGTCATTGAAGGTGGATTAATGCTAGCATTAATTCGAATGTTTGGTTTAGCATTTTATCCTAGGTAAATTTATGGCAATGTTTGATATGGTGGCATATCCAAAGTTTGGCCTTCCAATACATTCTCTGGTGTTCGAATTATTGTTACAAAAAATATAATAATTTTTTTGGGATACGTCAGAGTCCTTCCACATTGAATTTATTTCTTAAATGTTTACAGAGCATTTCTGACAAACTTAAATGTTAACCTAACAAGGTTGGTGGTATTGAATGGTTACTTAACAGGCTTATTACAAGACATTTTCTTCAGTTTTTAAATTTTTTATGCTCAAGCAGCATTACTGGTTCACTGGTCCATGTTTTTTATTTGCATGACATTGATTTGTTGTTTGCATGTTGTTGTTGTTCTTGATTGCATGTTCATGTTGTTACAGTTGGCCTATTGGTCTTGCTTGTTGTTCGATGTATGATGTCTATTGTTGCTTGATTCAACTTTACAGGGTTGTGGTGTCGCGCTTGCACTTGGGCTTTTTGGTGCTTCTTAGCTGGTTTCTTATTT
This sequence comes from Picea glauca, assembly GCA_000966675.3. Taxonomy (NCBI): domain Eukaryota; kingdom Viridiplantae; phylum Streptophyta; class Pinopsida; order Pinales; family Pinaceae; genus Picea; species Picea glauca. Next base: position 8,921 of record JZKD02S0131535.1, read on the forward strand.
CTTGCTTGTTCTTGTTTGCCCAGGGTTTGCAATGTTGGGATGCTGCATCCGCGACTGGATCTCTAGTTACATTTTTTTTGCAGTGGAGTTTGCATAGAATACTATTAAGATAAAATAACAGACTAAAAAATTGCAGGGGATGTAAATTACATCTGTTACGTGTTCAAGCAAAGTTTGTCGGTCTCAAAGTATATTTCATAGCTGCCGATGCTTTTTCCATGGATTCTATGTTGTTATGGTTTCATAGTTATGAGAGTACGTTTTGTTGTGTGGGCGATATACCTGTTCTCTCCCTTTTATTCTCCTTTTCTAAACTACATTTCTGACTCTGTAGTTTCTCGCGTTTCTATGGTCATTCCGACCGACCGTCGTTCGATTGAATACTTAGCCAGTTTTATGGACGCAGCTTCGCGGATAGGTTCTATCGAACTATGGCAGGTCGTGTTCGGTGTATACATTACCTTTCCCGAATTAGTTTTCTTTAAAAGAAGGGCTCCTGGACATAAGAGAATGTAATTTATGGAATTGTAGGTTTCCTGGACAACATAAGTTAATGATCGCGGGTTCTCGGGGTGGCGGGCTGAAAATTGGGCTTTTGTTGTTCCGTGCCCTGCAGATAGCATGGAGAGTTCCGCGATCATTCTGACCGACCGCCGTTTGGTTGCATACTTAGTCAGTTTTATAGACGTGACTTCGCAGATGCGTTGTATCGAACTATGAGAGGTCGTGTTCGGTGTATACATTAGCATTCCCGAATTAGTTTTGTTTAAATGAAGGGCTCCTGGACAGAAGAGATTGAAATTTATCGAATTATAGGTTTCCTGGACAACATAAATTAAACATAGGAAACATATAATTTAATAAAGTAGATATATAAAGCATGCACCGAGCCTTTCCAATTTTTGCGTCGCGGGTTCTCGGGGTGGCCAACTGAAAATTGACAATCGGAGAGTTCCGTGATATAGAAATTGACAATCGGACTTGCCGCTCGGTTGGATACTTAGCCAATTTTATGGACGCGGCTTCGCGGATACATTCTATCGAACTATGGCAGGTCGTGTTCGGTGTATACATTAGCTTTCCCGGATTAGTTTTCTTTAAAAGAAGGGCTCTTGGACAGGAGATAATGCAATTTATGAAATTATAGGTTTCCTGGACAGCATAGGTTAATGATCGCGGGTTCTCGGGGTGGCGCGCTGAAAATTGGGCTTTTGTTGTTCCGTGCCCTGCAAATAGCGCGAATAGTTCCGTGATCATTCCGACCGACCATCGTTCGGTTGCATACGTAGCCAGTTTTATGGAGGCAGCTTCGCAGATGTGTTGTATCAAACTATGACAGGTCGTGTTCGGTGTATACATTAGCATTCCCGAAATAGTTTTTTTTAAAAGAAGGGCTTCTGGACAGAAGAGATTGAAATTTATCGAATTATAGGTTTTGTTGACAACATAAATTAAACATAGGAAACATGTAATTTTATAAAGTAGATATATAAAGCATGCACGGAGCCCTGTCAGTTTTTGCATCGCGGGTTCTCAGGGTGGCCGGCTGAAAATTGACAACGGAGAGTTCTGCGATATAGAAATTGAGAATTGGACTTGCCGACTATTTGAATTTTAAGGGCCTCATGTCCAAAAAATTTAGCATTCTTGAAATAGTTTACTTTATGTACGTTTTACATACGCTAGTGGACAAAAACACAAGAGAATGAAATTTATCGAATTATAGGTTTCGTTGACAGCATAAATTAAACATAGCAAATATGTAATTTTATAAAGTAGATATATAAAGCATGCACAGAGCCCTGCCAGTTTTTGCATCGCGGGTTCTCGGGGTGGCTGTCTAAAAATTGGCAATCAGAGAGTTCCGCGATATACAAATTGACAATTGGACTTGCCGACTATTTGAATTTTAAGGGTCTCGTGTCCAAAAAAATTAGCATTCTCGAAATAGTTTACTTTACGTACGTTTTACATACGCTGGTGGACAAAAAAAATAAAATTGGATCACGGGTTCTCGGGGTGGCGGGCTCTAAATTGGGCTTTTGTTGTTCCATATCCTACAAATAGCACGGAGAGTTCCATGATAGACAAATTGACAATCGGACTTGCAGACTACTTGAATTTGAAAGGGTCATGTCCAAAAAAATTAGCATTCTCGATTTACTTTTCTTTACGTACGTCTTACATATGCTAGTGGAGAAAAACACAAAAAAATAGTAGTGACACTACCTTTTGGGCTTCCCAATACACATTAAATATGATTTCAAAAGTCAGAACCGTCCAGACAGGTTTGAAAAGATGGGCTTTAATAACTGGAAAGGTCGAGGACATCCTCCATTAAAATGAATAGACAGGCGAATATTATGGGATCTGGTAATTTCTTTTTGCCTGCATTTTGAATTTGCGATTT
>JZKD02S0131557.1:11824-24024 GCA_000966675.3 Picea glauca
AACACTTGTCCTTGGTACTTTTTAATTTAATTTTAACACTCCCTCTTACCAAGGAAAGTGTTCCTCACCACCCCAAGCTTATCTTTGAAAGGTACAAACTTGCCTCTCCCCAAAGATTTAATGAGGATGTTTCCTACCTGCTCATAAGTGGATATATATTATAGCTTAATTGCTCCTCTCCGAACATACTATTGGATGAACTGATATCTAATCTCAATGTGTTTAGACCTGTCATGGAAAACTATCCTCGAATATGTATGTATCTATCCTCGAATACCAAGCTCTTGGAGCTTGCTTCATCCCATACAATGCCTTCTTCAGTCTGCACACATGAGAATCTCTCCCATGCACCTCAAATCCCTGAGGTTGCTCAATGTACACCTCCTCCTTTATGAGACCATTCAAAAATGTTGTCTTCACGTCCATTTGATGGATCTTCCAACCCATATCAACTGCAATGGAGATCACTGCCCTGATCGAAGTATATTTAGAAATCGGAGCGGAGGTCTCATCATAGTCAACTTCCTCTACGTGTGAGAACCCCCGAGCAACAAACCAAGCTTTGAACTTCTCAATGTTTCCATCAACAACATACTTGATTTTTTAGAGCCACTTGGAAGTCACCACTAACTTCCCCTCAGGTCTCGGAACCACCTCCCAAACATCATTCTTCATGATGGAATTGTACTCTTCCACCATGGCGTCCTTCTAGACCTAATGACCTGCTGCCTTCTCAAAAGTGGAAGGCACAAACTCTCTGATGTTGCTCACCATCGCAAGATAACTGCAAAACCTCTCTGGAGGTTTACTCTCCCTCACAGCCTGCTTGGGACTCCCCACAGATCCTTGTTCTTCCTTCAAAGTGTCGCAAAGACACTTGGGCTTCCTCTTCTCTGAAATAGCACCATGTGGAAGGGAATCACCCTCCTCAATACCACCATCTAAAGATAGTATACTTGAAGATGATCCTGAGGTTGTCTGAGAACCAGTAGACTAAGAAATAGTACCCTATGATCCAATAACTTGAGGACCAGTAATTTGTGACCCTATCACTTGTATATCAGTCGTCCCTGAAGCAGGTAGTCTAGAACTCTATGTCACTATGCTTCGTGAAGGACTCACCTGTGTTTGAGGGGCTTATTATCCCCTAGCCTATGGATAACTAAGGAGATCGTGTCTTGAGGCCCACAGGTCATAGACATGGAGTATCGAGAGCCAGATGACTTGAGCATGGTCGTGGAGGGCCCCTCTTTTCTTCAGTGCAGTCCACTTATCACCAACAACAATATCCATCCACCAACATGGTCCTGAAGTAGCGGTGGGTCTTGCTCCATGGGGTAATGAGTCTGGGTATCATGGTATGTATCACTTTGATTTTTGAAGCACTTGAATATGTTGTATTGAATCCTTCTTCATTGCATGACGTTTGCTTGGAAATTTTGTTGTTTGCCTCATTTACACATGGAAGGGTAACGCAGTGCCCTAGTAAGTTGGTTTCCCTTTAGGATGGGTTGCTACAGGGTGGGTCTGTGAAAAGTCATCGTATGTTCCCTCCATACTTACCACTTTCCATATTTATTCCTTCCCTCTCACCTATCCTTTTTTGGGCATTGGGATTGGCTACGCTAGGAAGGGTTGTACCTTACCTTGTGGGAAGAAGGGGATAAAGGCCCAGAGGGTAAAATTAGCTAGCAAGAGTTAAAATCCAATGTTGAAACCTTTGAGATGCTTCGCCCAGGGATCCCCGAGAAAGCAATGAAAAGATTTTTCAGTAAGAAAAGGGGACCCATAAGATACATAAACACTCAAGGTACTACTTGATGGATAGGAGGTCTCATCACGAGCCGACCTATTATGACCATAGGCATGTAGCGATATGACACTACCACCTATTTGGACATCAAACTAGGGTAGTGGCTCTTGGTGGCATAGCCAAGATAAAGGGGGTCTCATCACGAGCCAACCTTCTCATTTCTGTGAAGTGTTTGTGGATAACACTATCACCTGTGGTCATTAAGCTAGGACAGTGGCCCTCAACTTTTCCCTTGAAAGAAAAAGATCAAAAGAAATAAAGCTAAGAATAAAAAGCAATGAATGGGCTAGGAAACAATTGCATTTATAACAAGATGTAACCCGCCCTCTACAAAGGCACCCACAGGTAAGATTTACATTTCATTGTTATTACATGCACCCCATGCCCAAATACTTACCCTATGCCACCTCATACGCTTACATGACTTTGATTGGATCCCACCTGGGAAACACCCCAAAATTAAGAGAGGTTAGCCCAATAGGACACCCTGAGACCTTCTCCAAACCTAACTTGTCAAGTTGCATAACATCTTTGGGCATTTGTCTGGGTTAAGGGGGGTTTGATGCACATGTTTGGGTAATTTAATTATTGGATGTGATTTACATGCTATGATCACTGTGACTTATGAACCCCTAGAGGGCGTACTTGTTATTTCTGCAAGACCTTGCCCAGTGGACAGGTACACATGAGGGAATGATTAGCTCGAACCTTCATGGGTGCTTAAATCCCACATGATGGACGTTGTAACCCCAGCCAGGGGTAACAAGAAATTGAAGATTTGCACTAGGAAAAAAAAGGGTGTTTCCTTTGGAGGCACCCTGGAAAACCTAGACCGAGGGGGACCTTGCTCCTCCACATGGAGGTTGGCCCTCGAGGGCCCTAGATGTCACCATCATGACCTTAGACGGCATCCAAAGCTAGGGTTTTCATTTTGGAGGCATTTATGAGCTTGGTGGCACGTGTGGGCATCATCTAGGGCCTCTGGAGGCAAAGTGCCCTACATTTTAGGCTCAATGTTCCACCTTTAGGCCTCAACATCACCCTAGAAGGGCATGACGTCACCCTTGGAAGTGTCTTTAGATACTAATTATTTTTTATTATGTCAAAATTGGATTTTATTGTAAATTGGCTAAGTCGGCCTTAATTTTGACCTAAAATTAATTAAAGGTCAAAGTTTTGTATAAATAAACATAAAGTACATTCATTTTGATCATCATAACTCATCGCACATGAGTGGTGGTCTGAAATTTTCTCCCTCTTTAAGGGTTATTGGCTGAAATAACTAGTGCACACCTCTTGGGAGATCTTTATGGTGGTGTATTTTGGCATTTTTCATGGTGGAATGGTCTTCAACTCTGGTTTGACTTGATTATTCTTGGTGAAGTAAGTGGAAAATATGCATTTTTATTCATGCTATGAATGTTTCTGGTAAAATTTACTTGTTTCATGTCTAAGATTATGAAATTGCTTGTTTAAAACCCTAGGGGAGAAACAACAAATGATTATTTCTCTCTATAACTATTCTACTAGCTTGATCTTGCCAATTGTACATTTTCTTAAGAGTGATTATTAGAGCCCTAAAGTGCTAACTCTCTAGTAATCTCATTCTTGTCACCAACTAAATTGTCTTTCAAAAAAGCTAAGGAAGGAAGGTACGCTAAGGCCTAGAAGTGCCTACTCTCTAGCAAAACCTCCCTTAAAATGGGCAAATGCTTGAGGCCTTGAAGTGCCAACACCTCTTGCATTTACTTCTTCCCTTAGCTAAGCATTATCATTATTATATTTCTCGAGTGATATTGTTACTGTTATTGACTCCATAAGCCCTAAAATACACTGATTTTTACACTCTTGTGGATGAATGAGACCAAACAAACTTTCAATACATCTTGAAAATGTCACTAACACTAACAGCCATATTACCGTTTCTACAATTGTTGTTACAGCCCTATTTAGCAACCTTAATCAACATACTAACCCCTAAAACTAACCCAGAAATTTGCATTTGCCTAGGTGCTATTATCCTAAGGTTTTAGTCCTCCCCTTTCTAGTGTTCTAGGTGCAAATTTCTGAAGTTGTTTGAGGTCGTCGTTGTTTTGGTAACTACCGTTACAGCCATCATTGCAGCCCCTTAACACTCCTCAAACATCCATAAAACCACTAAACATTTGTACTAAGCAAACTATAATCATTGGGTGTTGAAGTAGTTGTCTTATTGCTTTATTATAGTACTTTTCTGAAGTGGTTTCTATTGATGTCATCATCATCAATTAATGTTGTTATAAGTGTTTGAACAACCATTTAAGTCATTTATTGACTTTCTTTTAATCTTGAAATTGTGAGTGAAAAAATACTATCAAATTGCAAAGTCTTTGTATCATTCTTGTCTTCATAACTTGCAATTTTCGGATACATTGTTGTTGCTATAATTTTATCTTTGCTTGTCTTTAGTAGCACATATCTCTATTTTGAAGTCACTAAAATGAAACGTCAATATCATTGATTAATGCTAACGTTTGTTGTTTCATTGGTAAAGGGAAGGTATCATTCACCTTGAATTTCTCCTTAACCCCAAACAATACCAGGTGACTTCTTCATTTGAGGTGACCTAGAGAGTGAGGGGTGGGTTTTACCTTTGTCTTATCTCCCTTCATCAACCAACTAGGTATTGGGACATCTCCCTTGGAGTGAGTTTCTTCTCCTCCTAAATAGAAAGAGATATCCTATTGGGGTGACAATGATAGGACTACCTATGTATTACGTCAATCTAGGCCTACTTGCCTTTTAGGCTTTGGGCAAGTATAGATTGTGTGATAACAGGGTTGATTGCCCCCCCTGCTCCATATCTTGCAACCTCTGGAAGGCTATATCCAACTCAAATATCACATCATGTCGCACAACTATCTTCCTCAAAGAGGGGACGTATATGTGGAAAGCCTTCGAGGTCTCTCTATACCCAACAAAGATGACCTTCTCTATCGTGGGTTCTATCTTTTTCCTCTTATTAGAAGGGACATGTGAATAGGTAAGACACCCAAAAATCCTAAAGTGCCCAACCTCGGGCTTCTTCCTAGAGAAAGCCTCCTCAAGGGTCTTATCCCCCAAGACTTTGTGTGGACTCTTGTTTTGTAGATAGATTACAGTGTTGCAAGCCTTAGCCCAAAGAAAGAGTGGTAGCCCCTGATCATGTAGCATGGCTCTCGTAGCCCCAACAATGGCCATATTCTTCCTCTTAGTAACCTCATTTTGTTGCGGGTTGTAAGTAATTGTCACTTCTCTCTTAATGCCCTCCCTAGCATAAAATCCGTTGAACTCATTGGAGGTATACTCACCCCCATTGTCAAATCTCAACACTTAGATTTTCTTCCCAATTTGGTTCTCCACAAGAGCTTTGAACTCTTGGAACCGTTGAAAGACTTATCCTTTGGTCTTCATAAAGAAAAACCAATACTTCCAAGAAAATTTATCAATGAAAGTGACATAATACAAAAATCCACTCAAAGAAGCAAAAGACAAAGGACCACATACATCAATATGAATCAGATCAAGAATACATGCTACTATGTTGTCACTGCTTGGAAAAGCAGTCTTGGTGTACTTCCTGAGAGCACACCCCTTGCACACCTCTTGGTGCTCTATACTGAACTCTGGCACTCCAATCACAATCTCTCTCAATATCCTTAGAGCCCCATGGTGTAAATGGGCCATCCTCCTATGCCATAACTCACAAACGTCACTATTATTGGTGATATGCATCAATGCTCTAGCAAGCTGAAACATGAGCTTGTACAGCTTCTGATGTCGGATCCCAATCACTTTGGCCTAAGTGACATTGGATCCTTTAGGATACAAAAACACATTCCCATCATGAAACAATCCGTCATATCCCCTATCCTCAATAGTGGAAACTAACACCAAGCTCTTCTTTAAGCCCAGAACATATAAGACATCTCTCAACAACATGGGAGGTAGAGACTCCCTCTGAAATGATATTGTCCCACTACTAATTTCCTTAACCACCAAGTCATCTCCAAGCACCACCTCAATATCTCCAATCTTTGTAAGATCAGTGAAATACTCACGAACACATGTCATATGGAGGGAGGCACTACTATCAATGTACCAAATACTAGTAGATGATGTTCTAGAGGAAAGACACACCAACAATGAATACTCCTTGAACTTGTGGGTAAACTCCTCCACATCTGGTGAAGTTGCAACTTGCTTCTTCTTATTATTAAGACATTTTCCAGCATAGTATCCAAACTTATGACATGCAAAGCACTTGACTTTGCTCATGTCTTTCTTCCCTTCACCTTTCGACTCGTTCCCTCCCTAAGAACCCTTCTTGGATTTGTTCTTGCCTTTAACTGCAAGTGCCACATTCCCATTTTCATTACATGTAGATGAGCTATCATGCACATAGCCTCTTCGAGTTTCCTCCTGAATGAAGACANGAGAATCTCTCCCATGCACCTCAAATCCCTGAGGTTGCTCAATGTACACCTCCTCCTTTATGAGACCATTCAAAAATGTTGTCTTCACGTCCATTTGATGGATCTTCCAACCCATCTCAACTGCAATGGAGATCACTGCCCTGATCGAAGTATATTTAGAAATCGGAGCGGAGGTCTCATCATAGTCAACTTCCTCTATGTGTGAGAACCCCCGAGCAACAAACCAAGCTTTGAACTTCTCAATGTTTCCATCAACAACATACTTGACTTTTTAGAGCCACTTGGAAGTCACCACTAACTTCCCCTCAGGTCTCGGAACCACCTCCCAAACATCATTCTTCATGATGGAATTGTACTCTTCCACCATGGCATCCTTCTAGACCTAATGACCTGTTGCCTTCTCAAAAGTGAAAGGCATAGACTCTCTGATGTTGCTCACCATCGCAAGATAACTGCAAAACCTGTCTAGAGGTTTACTCTCCCTCACAGCCTGCTTGGGATTCCCCACAGATCCTTGTGCTTCCTTCAAAGTGTCGCAAAGACACTTGGGCTTCCTCTTCTCTGAAATAGAACCATGTGGAGGGGAATCACCCTCCTCAATACCACCATCTAAAGATAGTATACCTGAAGATGATCCTGAGGTTGTCTGAGAACCAGTAGACTAAGAAATAGTACCCTGTGATCCAGTAACCTGAGGACCAGTCATTTGTGACCCTATCACTTGTATATCAGTCGTCCCTGAAGCAGGTAGTCTAGAAATCTATGTCACTATGCTTCGTGAAGGACTCACATGTGTTTGAGGGGCTTATTATCCCCTAGCCTATGGATAACTAAGGAGATCGTGTCTTGAGGCCCACAGGTCATAGACATGGAGTATCGAGAGCCAAACGACTTGAGCATGGCCATGGAGGGCCCCTCTTTTCTTCAGTGCAGTCCACTTATCACCAACAACAATATCCATCCACCAACATGGTCCTGAAGTAGCGATGGGTCTTTCTCCATGAGGTAATGAGTCTGGGTATCATGGTATGTATCACTTTGATTTTTGAAGCACTTGAATATGTTGTATTGAATCCTTCTTCATTGCATGACATTTGCTTGGAAATTTTGTTGTTTGCCTCATTTACACATGGAAGGGTAACGCAGTGCCCTAGTAAGTTGGTTTCCCTTTAGGATGGGTTGCTACAGGGTGGGTCTGTGAAAAGTCATCGTATGTTCCCTCCATACTTACCACTTTCCATATTTATTCCTTCCCTCTCACCTATCCTTGTTTGGGCATTGGGATTGGCTACGCCAGGAAGGGTTGTACCTTACCTTGTGGGAAGAAGGGGATAAAGGCCCAGCGGGTAAAATTAGCTAGCAAGAGTTAAAATCCAATGTTGAAACCTTTGAGATGCTTCGCCCAGGGATCCCCGAGAAAGCAATGAAAAGATTCTCAGTAAGAAAAGGGGACCCATAAGATACATAAACACTCAAGGTACTACTTGATGGATAGGAGGTCTCATCACGAGCCGACCTATTATGACCATGGGCATGTAGCGATATGACACTACCACCTATTTGGACATCAAACCAGGGTAGTGGTTCTTGGTGGCATATCCAAGATAAAGGGGGTCTCATCACGAGCTAACCTTCTCATTTCCGTGAAGTGTTTGTGGATAACACTATCACATGTGGTCATTAAGCTAGGACAGTGGCCCTCAACTTTTCCCTTGAAAGAAAAAGATCAAAAGAAATAAAGCTAAGAATAAAAGGCAATGAATGGGCTAGGAAACAATTGCATTTATAACAAGATGTAACCCGCCCTCTACAAAGGCACCCACAGGTAAGATTTACATTTCGTTGTTATTACATGCACCCCATGCCCAAATACTTACGCTATGCCACCTCATACGCTTACATGACTTTGATTAGATCCCACCTGGGAAACACCCCAAAATTAAGAGAGGTTAGCCCAATAGGACACCCTGAGACCTTCTCCAAACCTAACTTGTCAAGTTGCATAACGTCTTTGGGCATTTGTCTTGGTTAAGGAGGGTTTGATGCACATGTTTGGGTAATTTAATTATTGGATGTGATTTACATGCTATGATCCTTGTGACTTATGAACCCCTAGAGGGCATACTTGTTATTTCTGCAAGACCTTGCCCAGTGGACAGGTACACATGAGGGAATGATTAGCTCGAACCTTCATGAGGGCTTAAATCCCACATGATGGACGTTGTAACCCCAGCCAGGGGTAACAAGAAATTGAAGATTTGCACTGGGAAAAAAAAGGGCGTTTCCTTTGGAGGCACCCTGGAAAACCTAGACCGAGGGGGACCTTTCTCTTCCACATGGAGGTTGGCCCTCGAGGGCCCTAGATGTCACCATCATGACCTTAGACGTCATCCAGATCTAGGGTTTTCATTTTGGAGGCATTTATGAGCTTGGTGGCACATGTGGGCTTCATCTGGGGCCTCTGGAGGCAAAGTGCCCTACATTTTAGGCTCAATGTTCCACCTTTAGGCCTCAACATCACCCTAGAAGGGCATGATGTCACCCTTGGAGGTGTCTTTAGATACTAATTATTTTTTATTATGTCAAAATTGGTTTTTATTGTAAATTGGCTAAGTCGGCCTTAATTTTGACCTAAAATTAATTAAAGGTCAAAGTTTTGTATAAATAAACATAAAGTACATTAATTTTGATCATCATAACTCATCACACATGAGTGGTGGTCTGAAATTTTCTCCCTCTTTAAGGGTTATTGGCTGAAATAACTAGTGCACACCTCTTGGGAGATCTTTATGGTGGTGTATTTTGGCATTTTTCATGGTGGAATGGTCTTCAACTCTGGTTTGACTTGATTATTCTTGGTGAAGTAAGTGGAAAATATGCATTTTTATTCATGCTATGAATGTTTCTGGTAAAATTTACTTGTTTCATGTCTAAGATTATGAAATTGCTTGTTTAAAACCCTAGGGGAGAAACAACAAATGATTATTTCTCTCTATAACTATTCTACTAGCTTGATCTTGCCAATTGTACATTTTCTTAAGAGTGATTATTAGAGCCCTAAAGTGCTAACTCTCTAGTAATCTCATTCTTGTCACCAACTAAATTGTCTTTCAAAAAAGCTAAGGAAGGAAGGTACGCTAAGGCCTAGAAGTGCCTACTCTCTAGCAAAACCTCCCTTAAAATGGGCAAATGCTTGAGGCCTTGAAGTGCCAACACCTCTTGCATTTACTTCTTCCCTTAGCTAAGCATTATCATTATTATATTTCTCGAGTGATATTGTTACTGTTATTGACTCCATAAGCCCTAAAATACACTGATTTTTACACTCTTGTGGATGAATGAGACCAAACAAACTTTCAATACATCTTGAAAATGTCACTAACACTAACAGCCATATTACCGTTTCTACAATTGTTGTTACAGCCCTATTTAGCAACCTTAATCAACATACTAACCCCTAAAACTAACCCAGAAATTTGCATTTGCCTAGGTGCTATTATCCTAAGGTTTTAGTCCTCCCCTTTCTAGTGTTCTAGGTGCAAATTTCTGAAGTTGTTTGAGGTCGTCGTTGTTTTGGTAACTACCGTTACAGCCATCATTGCAGCCCCTTAACACTCCTCAAACATCCATAAAACCACTAAACATTTGTACTAAGCAAACTATAATCATTGGGTGTTGAAGTAGTTGTCTTATTGCTTTATTATAGTACTTTTCTGAAGTGGTTTCTATTGATGTCATCATCATCAATTAATGTTGTTATAAGTGTTTGAACAACCATTTAAGTCATTTATTGACTTTCTTTTAATCTTGAAATTGTGAGTGAAAAAATACTATCAAATTGCAAAGTCTTTGTATCATTCTTGTCTTCATAACTTGCAATTTTCGGATACATTGTTGTTGCTATAATTTTATCTTTGCTTGTCTTTAGTAGCACATATCTCTATTTTGAAGTCACTAAAATGAAACGTCAATATCATTGATTAATGCTAACGTTTGTTGTTTCATTGGTAAAGGGAAGGTATCATTCACCTTGAATTTCTCCTTAACCCCAAACAATACCAGGTGACTTCTTCATTTGAGGTGACCTAGAGAGTGAGGGGTGGGTTTTACCTTTGTCTTATCTCCCTTCATCAACCAACTAGGTATTGGGACATCTCCCTTGGAGTGAGTTTCTTCTCCTCCTAAATAGAAAGAGATATCCTATTGGGGTGACAATGATAGGACTACCTATGTATTACGTCAATCTAGGCCTACTTGCCTTTTAGGCTTTGGGCAAGTATAGATTGTGTGATAACAGGGTTGATTGCCCCCCCTGCTCCATATCTTGCAACCTCTGGAAGGCTATATCCAACTCAAATATCACATCATGTCGCACAACTATCTTCCTCAAAGAGGGGACGTATATGTGGAAAGCCTTCGAGGTCTCTCTATACCCAACAAAGATGACCTTCTCTATCGTGGGTTCTATCTTTTTCCTCTTATTAGAAGGGACATGTGAATAGGTAAGACACCCAAAAATCCTAAAGTGCCCAACCTCGGGCTTCTTCCTAGAGAAAGCCTCCTCAAGGGTCTTATCCCCCAAGACTTTGTGTGGACTCTTGTTTTGTAGATAGATTACAGTGTTGCAAGCCTTAGCCCAAAGAAAGAGTGGTAGCCCCTGATCATGTAGCATGGCTCTCGTAGCCCCAACAATGGCCATATTCTTCCTCTTAGTAACCTCATTTTGTTGCGGGTTGTAAGTAATTGTCACTTCTCTCTTAATGCCCTCCCTAGCATAAAATCCGTTGAACTCATTGGAGGTATACTCACCCCCATTGTCAAATCTCAACACTTAGATTTTCTTCCCAATTTGGTTCTCCACAAGAGCTTTGAACTCTTGGAACCGTTGAAAGACTTATCCTTTGGTCTTCATAAAGAAAAACCAATACTTCCAAGAAAATTTATCAATGAAAGTGACATAATACAAAAATCCACTCAAAGAAGCAAAAGACAAAGGACCACATACATCAATATGAATCAGATCAAGAATACATGCTACTATGTTGTCACTGCTTGGAAAAGCAGTCTTGGTGTACTTCCTGAGAGCACACCCCTTGCACACCTCTTGGTGCTCTATACTGAACTCTGGCACTCCAATCACAATCTCTCTCAATATCCTTAGAGCCCCATGGTGTAAATGGGCCATCCTCCTATGCCATAACTCACAAACGTCACTATTATTGGTGATATGCATCAATGCTCTAGCAAGCTGAAACATGAGCTTGTACAGCTTCTGATGTCGGATCCCAATCACTTTGGCCTAAGTGACATTGGATCCTTTAGGATACAAAAACACATTCCCATCATGAAACAATCCGTCATATCCCCTATCCTCAATAGTGGAAACTAACACCAAGCTCTTCTTTAAGCCCAGAACATATAAGACATCTCTCAACAACATGGGAGGTAGAGACTCCCTCTGAAATGATATTGTCCCACTACTAATTTCCTTAACCACCAAGTCATCTCCAAGCACCACCTCAATATCTCCAATCTTTGTAAGATCAGTGAAATACTCACGAACACATGTCATATGGAGGGAGGCACTACTATCAATGTACCAAATACTAGTAGATGATGTTCTAGAGGAAAGACACACCAACAATGAATACTCCTTGAACTTGTGGGTAAACTCCTCCACATCTGGTGAAGTTGCAACTTGCTTCTTCTTATTATTAAGACATTTTCCAGCATAGTATCCAAACTTATGACATGCAAAGCACTTGACTTTGCTCATGTCTTTCTTCCCTTCACCTTTCGACTCGTTCCCTCCCTAAGAACCCTTCTTGGATTTGTTCTTGCCTTTAACTGCAAGTGCCACATTCCCATTTTCATTACATGTAGATGAGCTATCATGCACATAGCCTCTTCGAGTTTCCTCCTGAATGAAGACA
>JZKD02S0131568.1:0-24023 GCA_000966675.3 Picea glauca
TTTTAGAGAGTTTTTTTTAAAAAAAACACTTGTTTGGAGTTTTTTTTTCTTTTCAATTTATTTATTCTTAATGTAAATTTAAAATAAATTGAAATGAAATAATAACTAAATTTTCAAGTAATAATAGGAGTTGATTTTGAGTTTTTTAACTATGATGATATCAATTGTCAATGCTATGGTTTCAACAAGTTGTAATTTTAACTCCAAAAAAAACTAGTGATATTGGTAGCATCACTTTTCAATTCAAGGGCCAATTTTAAATTTTTTGTCTGATTGTCAAAGATGTGATTTCAAAAAAGTTAAAATTTTAACCACCACCTAAAAAAGAGTGCTACCGCTAGTGCCATTTTTTAATTCGGGTGTTGAATTTGTTGTTTTTTACTCGAAAGTATCATTTGTTTGTGCGAGTGTCCTTGCTTTGAGGTCACAATTCTCATTAAGTTGGTAACTATGTTCAATGTCATTCCCTGAGGCATCACACTCCTTAATAAATAGTTTTTTGAAATCAGATATGGTTGATACTGGAATTGTACACATATCCTCAAGTTTTCCAAAATATTTGGTTGCTTCTTAAGTCCAAGCAAATATATCCCTTTTTAATAACATTGTTAGAGGTGTTTCTATTTAACCATAATTCTTGATAAACTTGTGTGAATAGTCTACCAATCCTAAGAATCCTAGAGTACGAGTCTTTAAGGTTTTGGGAATTGACCATTCCATCATAGCTTTAATTTTTTTAAGGTCCACATTGACACCTTCATGAGATATAATATTACCAAGTGCATTAGTGAGGCCAAATGACATCACCAAAAACTCATAATGAAATTTATGTGTTGTAAAGGCTATTTTTGTGATGTCTTCTTGCGTCATTTTGATTTGATGATATCCAGAATGGAGATCCAACTTGGTAAAGAAAATTGTTCCTTGAAATTATTCTAACAATTCATCAATGAACGGAATAGGAAAATTGTCTTTAATTGTGATTGTGTTGATCTCTCTATAATCTGGACACATGTAACAATGCACCTTCCTTTTTGTAAATTGTCAGTACTAGTGAAGACAAAACACTTTGTCTAGGTTGAATGATGCCAATCTCTAACATTTCTTGAACCATATGCTCAATATCACTCCATCATGCATATGGGTACCTATAAGGTATGATTTTAGGTGGTACACTTCTCGGTTTTAAATAAATAGCATGTTCGTGATCTCTAGCAAGTGGGAGACCTTTAAGAATATCTCCAAATACCTTGGAATGATTTTTGATAAATTTTTAGAGGTCCATGGGAATAGAGGGCCTAGATGTATGAAAAACTAATGAGAACAATTGTGCAATTACACCATGGTGTTCCTTTTTTAACAATTTTTTTATGATATTAGAGCTTATCACTTTAGAGGGTTTTCCTTAGATACATCTAAGTTCAATTTCCTTTCCTTTTGAGCAAACTCTCATGAAGAGTTCCTAAAAATTACTAGTCTTTTTTCCCAATGATTGTAACCATTGCACCCCTAATACAACATCATCACCACCCATTTGGATTTCAATCACGGGAATGTCCAATAAATAATCTCCAATAGTGAACTTAATACTATGGAACTTCCTTGACAAATTTATTGAACCTCCATTTGAAATCATTACATGAAACTCTAGTGTTGGATATATAAACCAATTGAGATGGTTAGATCATTTGAAATAAATAAAGTTATAGGTTCTACAAAAATCAATAAATATTTTTACCTTTTTATTTTTTTATATAACCTTCTATATTAAGAGTTTGGGAAGTGCTAATATTGGACAATGCATGACAAGAAATGGTTGGAGTAGTCTCTTCTAGTTCTAGGTCTTGCAATGGTTCTAGTTCTTGATTTTCTTCTTCTTAACAATATATGTATAGTAATTTCCTCTCACCAAATTTATGCCCCTTACTATACTTGTCACAATTGAAACATGGTCTCTTTTCTATTCTTTAATCTATTTGATGAGGTGACAACCTTGTAAATTAAGAGAGGTTAGGAGAGGGAACATGGTTCTCTCTATAGTTGTTAGTTCCTACCATTCTAGTTGCCAATTTTTAACTTTCAACTTTCATTTCCACACTGAAAGCATGCTCTAGGGATTAGGTTCAAAGAGACAAACCTCTTGTTGAATTACCTCCTTTAAAGTGCCCATAAAGATATCTAACAAATTATCCTCTAGAATTTTCTTTACTCTTAGACTCAACATTTGAAATTGTTGAATGTGCATTATAATTGGACCTCTTTGTCGAAGATTTATCAACTGAATAAGAATATGTTGCTCTCAATATCCCCATAATATGTGATCAATTCAGATATAAAAGTGGACAAAGAGACTACATAATAATTTTTTAATTCACAAATCCATTGATACCGGAAAAATTGATCACGATCTAAATACAAGGATGGAAGATTTACCTTTTGTAAATTTGGCACTTAGTGTAGATAAAATAATTACTCCACTTGAAATATCCATGTTATAGGATCTTTACCATGAAACTTCCTCTTATCAATATTCGGAATTAAGTAATTCATTGGTCCTGAGTTGAACCCCCAATGATGCAAATGGACCGATGAAATATCATGATTCTAGGATTCAATATTTGTTCTCTCCAAATGTTTTGAAATATTCTACATATGTGACTAAATTTCAACAATATTGTTCTCATTTTTTCAAGATTTCCTTGGATAATAATATCCCTCTTAGGAAACCTTTGTAAGAGCATGGTTTCCATGGAATTTTTCAATCATTGAACCATATTTTGATTCATCAACTTTTTGATTTTATATTCTATTTTGTTTTAAGGATTTATTGAGAACATGAGAAATACATCAATTTTTGCATACTACCATTCATGTCATTAAATTGGTTCTTCAATCAGGATACCTTATTTACTAAGTCTTCACTTTCTTTAGGCATCATACTTGAGTTATTTGTACGTTTAGTAGGAGTGTAAATTCTTCTTGAACCCTTTTTCATGTGAGAAAATAATAATGTTCCTCTTTTTTCTCTTTATCACAATTGTTTAATCACCAAAAATAGATCTTCCAATCAAAAGTTATGCTAGTTTCAAGTTAGAGTACCTTTACAAACCTCAATTTGTAGAATGTCTTGTTGGTTGATTCTTCTCCTAAAATGCATATGAAATTTTGGCCCCTCTAAGACCAAAATTTTGATGTATAGTAGTTTTATATGTCTTTTCTACAATGCCACAGTTTTGACCAAATTCCAATGTACCAAGAGAAAGTTATGGAAACTTTCCCAAAACTCGTTGGTTTTGTCCCTTTCAAGAGCTCGAAAATTTGTACTTCCCACCACATGTCCAATTTATTAGATCTACTTATAAAATTTGAACCCAAAATACTATGGTTTGTCTTATTTACAATGTAACTATTGGCACTTAATTTGGACTTTTCTAGCTTCAAATATGATATTTTTACCAAGAACACCTATGTGGGACTAGTTTTAGGACTAGTCCGAAATATTAATTTCCAAAACATATATTTTTTAAAACATAGTGAAATAAACCATGAAATGATTACGAAAGGTAATTTGATATGTCTCCTTAGTCTCCCAAAAATTTCGCCATTTGAAACTTCCTAGAGAAAAAGTTATAGAAAAAATTCCAAGATGAATCATTTGAGACTAATTTAAGGATTAGTCAGAAACTTAATTTCGATAGGATATATATATATATATATATATATGAAATTATAGTGAACTAGAACTTGAAATGTTTACCAAAAGAACTCTGATATGTCTCGTCGACCTCTAATAACTTTCATGTTTTGAAGCTATCCCAAGAAAAGTTTATAGAGACAGTAACAAGATTACTTGTTTGAGGGATCCAAACTCAAGGATTATATGCTTTGAAACCAAATGATATGCACCAACCACCCAAATGGAATAAAAAGTGAAATTCAAGTAACTCCGTGCATTGAAAAATGGAGAGAAATACGAATTTGATGCCTCTTCAACGAGGACAACTCCTTTTATAATAGAACAAATGTACAAGATGAGATGATTTCTAAAACTATGTCTCCTTGGTATGTATCGGAGACAAAGGATACAATTACAATTAAAGGGTTTATCCAAAAACACTAATATAACAATAGAATTGTAATAACTAAATATATAGAGATTTTAATCAATAATAACTAGGGATTTATCTAGAGATTAACATTTTTGCAGACAATAGGTTCCTTGGTTTCCAACCAAGGATGGAGACCAAATCATCATTTTTATGTGGAATTGATTTTGAATGGAAGAATGGTGTGGAAATTATTGGATTTTGGTTCCTCCAACAAATTATTGAAGGACGAGTCGGTAGGTGAACTTGAACTTAGAGTTGGATCATGTGGTTCTCTATTCATGGTGATTAATTCTAAGGATAAGGTAGTAGCTAGGGTTGTATCTAGAGTTCACATTCAATTGGATAAGTGGAAGGTCCATGAAGATTTTATAATGGTGAAATTGGAAGCTTTTGAAGGCATTCCTAGGTAGGACTTCCTAAGAATAACTTAGTCAATTCTCATGCCATTTCTATATAAGTTGTTGATACTTGGTGGATGGAATATTTGTGTTGTGTGCAAAATGGTAAGGAAGTAGGATGAAAAGGTGTGGTTGGTTTATACACTAAGCATGAAGAGGGTGGCTTGGAACCCAAAGTCTCAAATTTATGTCACAACATTAATTGGAGAAGTGGATGAGGATGTAGTGGGAACAGGGATTGTACCAACACTTACCAATTTGTTGTAGGATTTTGTAGATATATGTTAGATTATTTTATAAAAGTACTCCCACATGAGCACACCATTGATCGTTGTATTGAGATTGAATTGAATTCATAGGATCTAGAAAAGGGTCCCGATAAAATATATAGATCTAAATTGAAATAATTAAGGAAGTAGTTGAGTTATCTCATTATTGTTGGTTCACCAAGCCTTCATGGTATTTATATGGTGCACTAGTCCTCTTCCAAAAGAAGAAGGTCATACCACAATTGAGGATGTGCTTTGACTACCATGCATTGAACAANAATAGTCTACCAATCCTAAGAATCCTAGAGTACGAGTCTTTAAGGTTTTGGGAATTGACCATTCCATCATAGCTTTAATTTTTTTAAGGTCCACATTGACACCTTCATGAGATATAATATTACCAAGTGCATTAGTGAGGCCAAATGACATCACCAAAAACTCATAATGAAATTTATGTGTTGTAAAGGCTATTTTTGTGATGTCTTCTTGCGTCATTTTGATTTGATGATATCCAGAATGGAGATCCAACTTGGTAAAGAAAATTGTTCCTTGAAATTATTCTAACAATTCATCAATGAACGGAATAGGAAAATTGTCTTTAATTGTGATTGTGTTGATCTCTCTATAATCTGGACACATGTAACAATGCACCTTCCTTTTTGTAAATTGTCAGTACTAGTGAAGACAAAACACTTTGTCTAGGTTGAATGATGCCAATCTCTAACATTTCTTGAACCATATGCTCAATATCACTCCATCATGCATATGGGTACCTATAAGGTATGATTTTAGGTGGTACACTTCTCGGTTTTAAATAAATAGCATGTTCGTGATCTCTAGCAAGTGGGAGACCTTTAAGAATATCTCCAAATACCTTGGAATGATTTTTGATAAATTTTTAGAGGTCCATGGGAATAGAGGGCCTAGATGTATGAAAAACTAATGAGAACAATTGTGCAATTACACCATGGTGTTCCTTTTTTAACAATTTTTTTATGATATTAGAGCTTATCACTTTAGAGGGTTTTCCTTAGATACATCTAAGTTCAATTTCCTTTCCTTTTGAGCAAACTCTCATGAAGAGTTCCTAAAAATTACTAGTCTTTTTTCCCAATGATTGTAACCATTGCACCCCTAATACAACATCATCACCACCCATTTGGATTTCAATCACGGGAATGTCCAATAAATAATCTCCAATAGTGAACTTAATACTATGGAACTTCCTTGACAAATTTATTGAACCTCCATTTGAAATCATTACATGAAACTCTAGTGTTGGATATATAAACCAATTGAGATGGTTAGATCATTTGAAATAAATAAAGTTATAGGTTCTACAAAAATCAATAAATATTTTTACCTTTTTATTTTTTTATATAACCTTCTATATTAAGAGTTTGGGAAGTGCTAATATTGGACAATGCATGACAAGAAATGGTTGGAGTAGTCTCTTCTAGTTCTAGGTCTTGCAATGGTTCTAGTTCTTGATTTTCTTCTTCTTAACAATATATGTATAGTAATTTCCTCTCACCAAATTTATGCCCCTTACTATACTTGTCACAATTGAAACATGGTCTCTTTTCTATTCTTTAATCTATTTGATGAGGTGACAACCTTGTAAATTAAGAGAGGTTAGGAGAGGGAACATGGTTCTCTCTATAGTTGTTAGTTCCTACCATTCTAGTTGCCAATTTTTAACTTTCAACTTTCATTTCCACACTGAAAGCATGCTCTAGGGATTAGGTTCAAAGAGACAAACCTCTTGTTGAATTACCTCCTTTAAAGTGCCCATAAAGATATCTAACAAATTATCCTCTAGAATTTTCTTTACTCTTAGACTCAACATTTGAAATTGTTGAATGTGCATTATAATTGGACCTCTTTGTCGAAGATTTATCAACTGAATAAGAATATGTTGCTCTCAATATCCCCATAATATGTGATCAATTCAGATATAAAAGTGGACAAAGAGACTACATAATAATTTTTTAATTCACAAATCCATTGATACCGGAAAAATTGATCACGATCTAAATACAAGGATGGAAGATTTACCTTTTGTAAATTTGGCACTTAGTGTAGATAAAATAATTACTCCACTTGAAATATCCATGTTATAGGATCTTTACCATGAAACTTCCTCTTATCAATATTCGGAATTAAGTAATTCATTGGTCCTGAGTTGAACCCCCAATGATGCAAATGGACCGATGAAATATCATGATTCTAGGATTCAATATTTGTTCTCTCCAAATGTTTTGAAATATTCTACATATGTGACTAAATTTCAACAATATTGTTCTCATTTTTTCAAGATTTCCTTGGATAATAATATCCCTCTTAGGAAACCTTTGTAAGAGCATGGTTTCCATGGAATTTTTCAATCATTGAACCATATTTTGATTCATCAACTTTTTGATTTTATATTCTATTTTGTTTTAAGGATTTATTGAGAACATGAGAAATACATCAATTTTTGCATACTACCATTCATGTCATTAAATTGGTTCTTCAATCAGGATACCTTATTTACTAAGTCTTCACTTTCTTTAGGCATCATACTTGAGTTATTTGTACGTTTAGTAGGAGTGTAAATTCTTCTTGAACCCTTTTTCATGTGAGAAAATAATAATGTTCCTCTTTTTTCTCTTTATCACAATTGTTTAATCACCAAAAATAGATCTTCCAATCAAAAGTTATGCTAGTTTCAAGTTAGAGTACCTTTACAAACCTCAATTTGTAGAATGTCTTGTTGGTTGATTCTTCTCCTAAAATGCATATGAAATTTTGGCCCCTCTAAGACCAAAATTTTGATGTATAGTAGTTTTATATGTCTTTTCTACAATGCCACAGTTTTGACCAAATTCCAATGTACCAAGAGAAAGTTATGGAAACTTTCCCAAAACTCGTTGGTTTTGTCCCTTTCAAGAGCTCGAAAATTTGTACTTCCCACCACATGTCCAATTTATTAGATCTACTTATAAAATTTGAACCCAAAATACTATGGTTTGTCTTATTTACAATGTAACTATTGGCACTTAATTTGGACTTTTCTAGCTTCAAATATGATATTTTTACCAAGAACACCTATGTGGGACTAGTTTTAGGACTAGTCCGAAATATTAATTTCCAAAACATATATTTTTTAAAACATAGTGAAATAAACCATGAAATGATTACGAAAGGTAATTTGATATGTCTCCTTAGTCTCCCAAAAATTTCGCCATTTGAAACTTCCTAGAGAAAAAGTTATAGAAAAAATTCCAAGATGAATCATTTGAGACTAATTTAAGGATTAGTCAGAAACTTAATTTCGATAGGATATATATATATATATATATATATGAAATTATAGTGAACTAGAACTTGAAATGTTTACCAAAAGAACTCTGATATGTCTCGTCGACCTCTAATAACTTTCATGTTTTGAAGCTATCCCAAGAAAAGTTTATAGAGACAGTAACAAGATTACTTGTTTGAGGGATCCAAACTCAAGGATTATATGCTTTGAAACCAAATGATATGCACCAACCACCCAAATGGAATAAAAAGTGAAATTCAAGTAACTCCGTGCATTGAAAAATGGAGAGAAATACGAATTTGATGCCTCTTCAACGAGGACAACTCCTTTTATAATAGAACAAATGTACAAGATGAGATGATTTCTAAAACTATGTCTCCTTGGTATGTATCGGAGACAAAGGATACAATTACAATTAAAGGGTTTATCCAAAAACACTAATATAACAATAGAATTGTAATAACTAAATATATAGAGATTTTAATCAATAATAACTAGGGATTTATCTAGAGAATAACATTTTTGCAGATAAGAGGTTCCTCCAACAAATTATTGAAGGATGAATTGGTAGGAGAACTTGGACTTAGAGTTGGATCATGTGGTTCTCTATTCATGGTGATTAATTCTAAGGATAAGGTAGTAGCTAGGGTTGTATCTAGAGTTCACATTCAATTGGATAAGTGGAAGGTCCATGGAGATTTTATAATGGTGCAATTGGAAGCTTTTGAAGTCATCCTAGGTAGGACTTCCTAAGAATAACTTAGTCAATTATCATGCCATTTTTATATAAGTTGGTGATACTTGGTGGATGGAATATTTGTGTTGTGTGCACAATGGTAAGGAAGTAGGATGAAAAGGTGTGGTTGGTTTATACACTAATCATGAAGAGGGTGGCTTGGAACCCAAAGTCTCAAATTTATGTCACAACATTAATTGGAGAAGTGGATGAGGATGTAGTGGGAACAGGGATTGTACCAACACTTACCAATTTGTTGTAGGATTTTGTAGATATATGTTAGATTATTTTATAAAAGTACTCCCACATGAGCACACCATTGATCGTTGTATTGAGATTGAATTGAATTCATAGGATCTAGAAAAGGGTCCCGATAAAATATATAGATCTAAATTGAAATAATTAAGGAAGTAGTTGAGTTATCTCATTATTGTTGGTTCACCAAGCCTTCATGGTATTTATATGGTGCACTAGTCCTCTTCCAAAAGAAGAAGGTCATACCACAATTGAGGATGTGCTTTGACTACCATGCATTGAACAAGAAGACCATAAAAAAATAGTATCCCTTACCCTTGGTAGTGGAATTTTTGACAAGTTGGCTAAGGTGAAGGTTTTCTCAAAGTTGAACTTGAGGTAAGGATATTACCAAGGATTGATAAAGGACATGAGGCATATAAAGTATATTTAATAAGGTTGGTGGATTTGAGTTTCTTTTTATGCCTTTTGGGTATTGTAAATCTCATTCTATATTTTGCACATTAATGAGTGATGTGTTTATAACATTCTTACACAAGTCAGTCATTGTCTATTTGGATTGCATTGTGGTGTTCAATGAGAAAACAAAATACCATAATAGGCATTTGGAAAAAGTCTCTGAGATGCTAAGGTAGAAATAGTTATACTTGAATAAGTCTAAGTGTGTCTTTAGGCATACCAAAATTCCATTATTTGGAAATTAGATTAGACAATGATGCATCCGTATATATCTTATCAATATTAGGGAAATCAAGAATTAGGAGGAGTCAAGAACAATTCATGAGGTAAGGAGTTTTCTTGGTTTGGTGAAGTAATACCAAAGGTTTGTTGAAACTTACTTTATGATTTTGACACCACTTAGTTACTTGTTTAATAAGAACAAACCATGGAATTTGTTGGAGAAATGTTGGGTAGCATTCTACAAAATGAAGCACAAAGTGTGATGGTGTCAATGTTGAAACTGCTAGACTTTGAGCAGATGTTTGAAGTGAAAATAAACACTTTATATTTTTTCATTGGAGGATTTTTAACACAAGAAGGTCATTCAATGGTCTATGAGAGTACAAATCTACATGATTGTGAAGGGAGGTATCTTGTACATGACTCAAAGAGATGAATGACATAGTTGTGCATTGCCTACAAGCATGGGGGAACTATTTGTTAGGAAATTTTTGTTGTTGTAAAGATGAACAATGTGGCAACAAATTACTTTGCAACTCAGTTGAATTTATCACCTAAGTAGGCATGGTGGTAGGAATTTTTAGCAGAGTTTGACATGACCATTGAATATCAACTGGGTAGATTAAACTTTGTGACAAATTCCATAAGTAAAAAGGAAAAACATGTATCCTTAGAGGAGGAGGTGGAGTCTAGGTCCATGCCTATGGAAATTCAAGTGCAGGTCTTCTTAGACTTGCAAGAGAATATCAAAGAGGAATTAAAAAAGGATCTGACTACTTTGAACATCATGAATCAAGTGAAGGAAGGTAAACCGAGGAATATTTGGATGGACAATGAGTTTCTATTGTTCAATGATTGCATGATTGTGCCTAACTTATCTAACATCAGTAAAACACTTTTGAGGGAGTGTTCTGATTCACTATGGGTAGGCTAGTGAGGCTAGTAGAGGACAATGAAATTTCTAGAATGAGGTTATTACAAGGAATGTATGCAACAAGACATTAAGGAGTATGTATAAAACTATGTTGTGTTCCAACAAGACAAGGAATATGATAGAATGAAATAAAGTCCACTACAACCTTTACTAGTGCCAGAGACACTTTGGGAAAGTGTCTCTGTGGACTTTTTCAAAGATTCCTATGTTTCAAGGTTATAATGGGATGTTGGTGGTGGGTGACTGATTTTCCATGGATGCAACCTTGATTCTAATGAAGGTTCCTTATGCAATAGAGGAGGTTAAAAATATTTTTTTTTAAGAATGTTTTGAATTACTAGTGTATCCCATTGAAGATCATGTCAAACAAAGATATACGGTTCACATGATAATTCTAGATAGAGTTGTTTAGATTTTTTGAAACAAATTTGTTGACAAGTTCAAGTTATCATTTATATATCGATGGTTAGAAATAATGTATCAAAGGCCTTTTGGAGGATTACTAAGGAATTTTTTTCATGTAGACCAATTGAGTTGGTCAAGGTTATAGGATCAAGCCCAATCAAATTACAACATGAAAAACATTTCATCTCCAAGGTATAATGTATGTGAGTTTGTGAATGGATAGTAGTTATTGGCACCCCACATAGTGTTGCAAAACTGATATGGGTGCAACCCATTAGCCTTGGGGTTCATCAAAGGATGGAAGGACAAACTAGAGTTGGTGTATGTTTAGTTGACGAAGGTGGATAAAAACATGAAGGGTTGGGAATATCACGGTAGAAGGGAGATGGAGTTTCATGTTGGCACCTTGGTCTTGATTGAGTTGGTTAAAGAGAAATTTGAGCCATTAGTTGTCATGCTTAGTTATTTTTTGTGGAAATTTGAAGGAACATTCAAAGTTCTTGAGAAGATTGGAAATGTTTTCTATAGTTTTGAACTATTGGAAGACATGAGATCTAACAATTTGATTATCCATGTCAATTAGTTGATTTCTTGYAGGATTGATGAATGCAACCCTAAAAAGTARGCTARTCRGAATTCTCTAYCTTGATCACAAACMWACCAGAGATSGAAGTGGATAAGATATTGGTGCACATGACTRCTMATTTTGCAAAGAACCAATGGTAGGATTATTTTGTCAAGTGTAAAGTTAGGAATGAAGAAGGGAATAGTTGGGARAGGAAARAGGCACTATGGAAATATRAAGACAAGGTCCAAGAGTTCAAGAAGAGAAATTTTAATACACTTAGACAMGATTTGATTGGGCATTATCGAGATGGAAATAGTTTTAGTGGGGGAGGATGTAAGGCCTTTTCCCTCAAGCAATGATAGGCACCCTTTCCCAATCCATTCATTCATGCACAAAAAATTAAAGTAGCATGCATCAAGGCTAGATGATGTGCACTAGAAATTAAATGGTGTGGTGAATCATTCAACATGGAAAGAGTTGTCTTATCTATCCTTGGGATCAATTGCGCAATAATGCATGATCTTATTCAAATATGGACCCAAGGGGATAATAATTCCAGGCCTTGGTACATGTTGGTGAAGAGTATTTCATGTTTGGGTCCAATTGGGCATGAGGCACAATGAAAGTCATGTTAGAAGAGGGAAATGGAAAGTCACATCCCACCTATAAAAGGAGCAAAAAAAATTGTGTAAAGGCATTAAAGTGGAATAAATCAAGAGTTGGTGAACATGGAGTTTTGAGGTGCTAAATCTGGATTATGGAAAAATAAACATCTTGGGTCTTGGTAGCATGATTTGTTGAAGATATGAGATCTATAAGAGGAAAAATAGTACGTTCTTTCGGGGTTATATTGTGAAAATGTTGTTGAAATAGGAAATGATTCCTTGGATTATTTGTACATATATTAAAATTGTTGTGGGCAATGGCCAGACTCCCTTCTTGAATTCTTGTAACATTCTTCATAATAATAACTTAAGGAATCCACATTGGGTTCCACCCATACTTTTGTGTTTTGGTCTCTCGACTTGGATGAATGTTATTGTTCCTTGCAATGTTCTATTTGGCTGAATATTGATGAATATTTGCTAAGTGTTAAAAGTATTATTGGGATGTTTCAAGGTTGTCATTGGATGTGTGCCTAGTTGTTAAAAGAAATTGGTTGTTGGACTTTGTTGCAAATCTAACAAGTTATATCTTAGGGCGTAGTTATGGGTAGACCCTAAGTGAAGAGGCATAGTCTAGTTGTAGTAGGAGAAAGTTTTACAAGCCCATTTCACTGATGAAAGAAAATGTAACATGACCAAGATAAAAAAATAAAATTCCAGGCAAGACCCTTAGGTCCATGATAGTTGAAAAGTATCATTAAATCATCTTTAGGAAGTATGTGCTATGAAAATCATAACCATAATTAATAACTAACTATTATAAGAAGAAATATGGACATAATGACTCCCATCATTAATGAGTATGGTTATGGATAGAATGTTTTTAGTAAAATATGTCAATTTGAATGGTCATAGTAGTTAATAACATTGATGATGGAAAGGAAAATCTTAATAATAATAATAATTTAATTTAAGGTCATGGCCTAGCGAATCATTAAATAAATTATCGCAAATAATATATTAATGATGCTCATTGCATAGAGAGAAGTGAGGTGTATTTTACTATCCAATGATCAATCCTCTATCCCTAGTTCTTTTCCCACAAGAAAGGTGTCTCATAAGTCAATTTAGTGTCTAAATAGGATTTCACCTTAAATTTGATTATCATTATCATTTATTATTACGAGGGATATGTGCATTTTCTACCTTGCATTAAGTTGTTCCAATATAATTTTTATAAAAATAAAAATAAAAAATAGCAATCAAGTATGGATGGAATGCATAATGTTAAAAACAAGTAATTGTCATGCGTTAATAAATTATATGTATCAGTGGCATTACAAATATATTGAAAATGAAATCTAATCTCCATGTAGGATGTTCACATTAAGCGAAAATTATTTTCATCTTCTACTTCATTAGAATTGTTGACATTAGAAATTAGTTATTTTGAGGATGTTCAAGGTCCTATCCACCTCCTAATTTCATTATGAAGCTCATGGGAGTGAGATTTTTCTTTTGCAATATTTATTTTCATCTTGACACTAGAAACACTAGAGATATATTTTTTATATTCTAACTTAGGATTAATGGCTTATTTATAGAAGACCGTGTTTTTCTTCTTATCAATCTCCTTGTAGAACCATAGATTTTAATTAATTTGATTTAAAATAATAGAATTAATGGTGTTAATATTTTGAAGGTCATCTTCTTCTACTCCTCCCAATAATGGATCTAATAAGTAGCTTCTTTAGTCTACCCTCTATTTATCCTTGAGTGACTTTTATTAATGTTTTGAAATTTGATGGGAAGCCTTTCTTTCTTCATGTTATCTAACTTATACTTGTAAAATAAATAATTTGTCATAGCTTTACTCTCCACAAATGAGAGACCAACCTCTAAAACAAGGATATGATAAGTTTATTGTCTTTAATTATGATATTGTTTATTATAAAACTCTTCTATATTTCCTTGATTTCATCAAAGTCCCTCTAGAAATATTACAATGCTAGACATGAAAACCATACAAAATCACTAGGATAACAATCGTATCAAAGAGAAACATATTTTTTTTCCAAACCCTGAACTTGACTTGTTTACAATAACTCTTAAGACCAAAAAATGTAATCCTTCTTTTAACACTACAATTCAAGTTTATCTTTTGATGGATGTCAATTCAAAGATACTTTTATGAAAGGACTTCCTCCAAGTCTAGGTTATCATAAAAACATAGGCTATGTGACATGCATAGATTTGATTATCATTACCTTAGTTTTATTAGTATTGACAGTAATCGTCAAGTTAGTGAAAAAATATTTAAGAATTTTAAGCTACTTTTCAAGGTCAAAAGGAGTCATTGCTAAAATAAATCTATCACATATATAAAGGAGGAGGACGATATGTAACCTTGCGAGATTAGTACCTACACACCCCGCTTCCTCTAAGCAATATTCTAACTTGTCTATGTAAATTTCAAAAAGGCTAGGGGACAAAGAGCATCCTTACTTGGCTCCTATATTACTATTAATTTATTACACCTAATGGTATGTTGTTGTCACTTCATAAACATTGAATTGACCAAATACACATTATTTGCAACATAATGTTATTTATGCCATTGCAATGCATTGCAATTCCTTCCAACTATCATGTTTCATCCAAGAGGCAGGGAATTTGCAACTTTGCTACTATCTCACTTGTTTAGTTAGGAATGAAACTTACATCCAAGAAATACATGTGAACATTCAAAACAATAATCTTGTGAGCAACTAAATATGTTTAACCTTGGTTGGAAAATAAAATAAGATCATGGATGTCAAAGTGGAATGTTTGATGACTAAAAATGTTGGGCGTCTACAATGTGGAGGCTTATTAGGGTACTAAAGGAAAAATACAAAGTGTCTTTTCCTATCTTGCTATGATTGAGATTGTGTATATTTATGATATTTCACTCATGTGGTAACACAAACTTGAGGTTTTTTTTGGTAGCCATATGATTAAAAAAATATTGTTTATTAGATGTCAATACTTGTTTTCAAATGTCTAGTTTTTTATATTTTTCAATGGGTCAAACAAAATTTGGAATTTATCATTTGATTGTATTATAAAATAATGGTTACTTTTATTGACTTCTTCTTCTCTACATTTTTAATATGTTATGAGCAATGTAACACAATTTTAATCAATATGATTTCTACCTTATAAAAATCATAAAATTTGATAGGTTCGTAAGGAGGGAGGTTTTTATGATTCCCTATGGACACATTTTTTTTAGTGTACCTTTTCAGTCCATGCTCTCCATGTTGCAGGGACTAATAGTAATAGATTTGTGGTTTTGTATTAATCTTTGCACATAAATCTATGTAAACGAACCATTTTAACTAATTTTTTTTAAAACTCATACAATTTTAGGGCTCATGTTTAATTTTGTATCTTAACTTTTTAGTTTAAGGTCTTATTTGGCCTCATATCGAGGCAATAGACCTCAAACATAGTAAACCAGAGGTCTGAAACTTAGTAAAGTGTATTTTTAGGAAGCGATCTAAATTAATGCTAACTTTCAAATTAGCATTAATTCCAAACATTAAATGTTAATGTTTCCATAGTCATAACCATAGCCCGTTGCAATGGTCACGGTCGCTTTGGTGTCACAGTGGCTTTGGTGCCACTATTCCAAACATTGAATGTTAATGTTTCCATAGTCATAACCATAATACATTGCAATGTCAACGGTGGCTTTGGTGTCTCATAGTGGAAGTGGGTGAGACTTCCACTTGGTCGCTTACATGTAGCTTTCCTAAGTTCAAGATAGAATAATCTATCTCACCCTGTTGCATTTTTTCTTCTGCTCATGGATTTCCCTTATGCTCAACATCCTATCTTCTAAAACTGATCCTCCTCTTTTGTCTGGAAGATTGAAAGAGTAGAGTGATCATGGAACCTGTGTTCTCAAGAAGGTCCTCTTCTTCCTGCAATATTCTATGAAGAAAATTCCTCCTCTTCTTCCTGCAATCTTCTACCTACAAGATTGTAAGGAGAAGAGAGATCATGGAACCTATGTTCTCAAACCGATCAAAGTGATCCTCTTCTCACTGCAAGATAGAAAACATGAGAGTGATCATATTGCTCATTCTTTTTCTCGTCACTAATAAATTTTAAATCATTTTTTTTCTAATTGTAATATGAGTGATCCCAATGGTCAATTTTCTATCTGCCATTAGCAAGGTTGAAAGCATTCAATTTTTATCTATCATTATCAAGGTTGAAAGAATTCATTTTCTAGTTAACAATGTTGAAAGAATTCATTTTCTAATTGTGATATTTTGTAATGTTGTTGTTGCATTTATTTAGGGTCTGGAAAAGTACAAAGTAATCATACAAGTTGTAACAGAATATACTACACACCATTTATTTTCAAAATTGTACTTTAACTCTCGAAGAAGACGAGGAGAGCCATGTTTGCACCACGTAGCTTTCCCCTCTAATCTATTTGTTCTGGTACAAATCTAGTTAGCTGATGGTGTAAGAGTTGGAGATGTTGTTCTGTGAAGCCCAGGATGGGGGATCAAGCAATGTTGGACACCAGAGTTTCGAATTAAACTAGCTAGGAGAGATTGAAACGCCGAAAATATTTTTTGCAGAAGAGGAGAAAAAGGAAGAAGGTAATGGAGAAGAAAGGGAGAAAAAGGAAGAAGATAATATAGAAGAGCGAACATATCTTCCTTTATTTGCAACATGATGGAATAGGATTTATGACAAACCGACTGAGGGCTAGACAGATATGAATATGTTCCCCAAAACTGTCTAATCTAAGAATGAATGTGTTCCCCTTTGTTCCTGTAAGAATATATTCCTCTCTCATGTATAGCATTACCATTTTAGAAATATTCTTGATGCTTGTTTGGCTTGAGAAGTAACCCTAACATTCCCCATGAGACATTAGGGGCTATTCACGAGGCGACTAATAAGTTTTTCATACATGAATATATTATTTGATCCACAAAAAACACATTCCCCATGAATTTCTATGCTCCCCCCTCACCAAAGTTCTTATTTTTGGAGCTCTTATTGAAATTGTGTATGTCTCTATACTGTTACTATAATAACCCCTAAACAAAGGATTTTAGCTACTTGTGTTCCTAACATACATGAGGTTCCACACATGCCAACTCTTGGTCGTTGCATGATTTTCCCATAAAGGATTCATAATTCATATTTCCCTCCATTCAGACATAATTTTATGACCTCAACCAATATATAGGTTGAACTAGACACAATAATCAATACTTTCTTATAACCACTATCTATCATGATCTTCCTCTTCCTTTCGACCTTTTTCTAGCATTCAAGCATCTTATCCCTTGATCAACTCCTTTTCTTGCTCACTCAAAGAGGTTGAAATAACCATTTTGTACACCTCACCTGTGATTTGTCAATTTATTTCTAGTTTATGTGACAATTACATAATATGAACCATTTTCACCATTACATGAACCCGTAGGAAATCAATTGACAGGAAATAACTAGCACAATTTTCGTTCGGTTGCAGCCATCCAGATCACCAATGAACTCTCTTAAACCTGATGAAGAAAGCAATGGGGAATAAAGTAAATATAATTGGATATGGCATAGAGCGAATATTTTCTACCCCCAACTGACTTCACCTCTAACACCTTTTCCCCTGCAATTATATTTCCATATCGATTTGTTGCTCGAAGATCTACGGGATCATTCACTAGAATCGAATCAAATAAATGTATCATTAATAGTATTCACTGGTCTGGGTCAATGGATTAACGATCCAGAGCATATGGTTATAGATCATTGACTAGATCTAAATCAAATAAATGTATCACTAGCATTATTCACTGGTCTAGGTCAATGTGTTCACTATCCAGAACATATGGTTATAGAAATAGAAAAGGAAATGGTTTTGAGTCTAAAATCGATGTCTTTTCTCTATCACTTGGCTCAGTGTCCTTTGGCTTTGCTCCTACCTTAGGTTCTTTTGCAAACTTTCATCCAACCAACAAAGGTGCTTTTGAAAAATTTCATTGAAGCAACAAAATTTTATCACTGAGTCAAACCCTTGACCTGGTTGGGCACGTCCAAGAGTGCATGGGAACCCTGGCACACGCTAACAGACATATACTAAAAGATAAATGAATGTGTCAATGGAAAGATGACAAAAAACAGATGGACAACATGCATTTTCGAAAAGGTGTATTGGTATGTGATCCATCAATCAATTTGTCATCGTTGCAGTGTATCCAAGTATTTAAATATGAAGGCATTGAATCCAGAGTTATATAAAAAAAAATAGTTACAATAGTTATATCTTTCTTTTAATTTATAAAATTTATATTATTATAAACATTAAATAATGATACCTAAATATTTCCATTGTCACGTTACAAATATTACATTTGGATATCCAAAAATCAAAATAATATACTTAATTATTAAAAATTATATATTTAATTTTTTTCTAAATTCCTTTATGGTTAATAGTGTTTTGATATTGACTCAATCTCCATAACTCACACAATTCCAAAGCATTTGAAATCCTTTGGACGTGCATATCCATATTAATGTATGGATATCTAATTTTCTGGTGTCTCCAACTATAAGTTTGACAACAAAAAAATCAACAAGGAGAACCTATCATTCCCACGCTCACAGGCAATGTGAAGGGAAGGCATTTCACTTGAAGGCAGAGACATATCAAGCTTTCCTCACGGTTTCTAACAACAACTATATGTTTGACAAAAACAAAATCGACGAGAAGCTATTATTATCAAGCTCAGACAATGTGAAGGGAAGGCATTATACTTGAAGGAAGATAAGTCTCAATATTTCCTCGTGGTTTCTAAAAGTAATTAAAATAATGTTTATCAAAATTAAAAGAAAACTAGCATTAGTTAATTAATTTATTAGTCTTACAATAGTGAATTATCATCATTGTTGTCCCTATAGACTACAAGGTTCTCTTTAGGTACACTCTATACTTCGGTTAGTTATCAGTGAAATCAAAATGCTTCCCTCTTTTTAGCAGAGACTTGGGACATGTTAGCTATTTCTGAAATCAAAGTGCTTGTCTCTTCTTGGCAGGGACTTGTTTCTTTGCAACTATGTTTATTCTTCTTCTTGAGACGAACTTGTTGCTCCACAATTCTACTTATTTTTAT
The DNA here is from genome assembly GCA_000966675.3 of Picea glauca. Lineage (NCBI taxonomy): Eukaryota > Viridiplantae > Streptophyta > Pinopsida > Pinales > Pinaceae > Picea > Picea glauca. Next base: position 19,452 of record JZKD02S0131568.1, read on the forward strand.
GTGTTTCATGAGTTTCTTTGACCAATGAACTCTGAACAACAATATTGATGATATCAAAATTTCTATGGTAAAGTGTATTATGAATACATAGTTACACCTCTACTAAAAGCTTCTTAGGATTCATAAAGGAATATCTAGAATAAACATAGGTCATTATTTTCACGATTACAAATTTTGAATTTTAATAAATGTCAAAAAAAAAAAATAATAAATAAATAAAATTGTTAATGGTAAATCCGTTAGATCTACTGCAAGAAACATACTTTCATGGGATGTACTTTCCTTTTACTTAAATGCCACGCTAAAATTACCTTTGGTTTTACTTTCACGTGACACTTCATACTTAATAAGTTGAATATAAAATATTTACAATTATTAGTATATTATATTAAAAATGTGCATATTTTATTTATGTGCAATACTTCTTTAATTTATATCACATCATTATTTTTGTTACATAAAAATGAAAATGATGCATGTATTTATTGATGTTCAAAATAAACATACTTTAATTTATATCACGTCAATATTTGTGTTACTTAAAAATGAAAATGATGCATGTATTTATCGATGTTCAAAATAAAAATATATAATGCATGTATTTATCGATGTTCAAAATAAACATATGTCCATATTAATTAATTTTATATATATAGTTAGGACATTTGTTTATTGGATATAGTTTGGATGATTTTTAATATACCAAGTGCCCAGTTGATCAACATTATGTGCATAAACTCATTAAATAAGGTTTATTGTTAATCAAATTATTGTAGTTTACTAGTCCTAGATCACACACATATTTGACCACTTGAATGATACTACAGTTTTAAATTAATCTAACAATGTTTATTAAATATGAATACAATTGTTCAAGCAACAACAAACACAAAACATTCATATAAATTATTTACACAATGGAATTTAACATAAGAATAGAACAGAAACACTTATTTGTTAATGATTAATCAACTGGCTGCAAATGAATGATGAACCTCCCAGCCATAGGCATTGCTAATCATTTTCTCTCATCAATGATCCACCCCTGAGCTAAAGCTATGAGTCCACAAGGATATACGACCCATTATCTATCGACTCTCCACACAGAGAATCCCCAAACCGAGGTTCTAATCAAATAACAGTTCCAAACCTCTAGCTCTCTCTTTTCCCGACAACCTGCACTGCCCAAGGAATATACCCCCTTCACTGCTCACATTCCCTCGGGATGTACCATTCTTTTATCAAGGACACTAGTGCATTCGATTGGACAGGAATCACTCAGCTGGGAACTCTAAGAACTCTCAGTTGTTTCATCTTTTCTCACCGTAGCCTTCATAACGCTCTGAGATATTTCCTCAATAGGAAATCACACCACAGACTTACAACCCGATTTACTGGCACACGGGCCTCCTTCTCAGCATAAAAACATAGCAAAACAATGGATTCCTTTAAGTATATCGTGGTTGGTCCTCTTCCCATCCCTCTCCCCTTCTTTGCTACCCAAAATATGTATGTAAAATTTTCCCCTATTCTGCATACAACTTTCCTCTTCTTCCTTGCTTGTTTGACTCACACTCTTATCAAGGATGATTGTACCTCAGCCCATTCTCTGGATGTGAACACTCATACCCACCCTCTTAGATTAGTTTAATGATTGGCCTCTCATACAATCAATCAACAAATCAAAGGTTATACACAAAGATACTAATTTCAGGAATGTGGGTTGGATTAATACCCATGAATAATTCCCCCTTGGACCCCTCTCTCTTGTGTAATCATAGTCTTCCCATCATTCTTCATCTATTTTGTATCGCAACCAACGATTATTACTTTTATTAATTATTTCACTGTTCATAATATTAAATTCGGCCCCTGACCACATTAAATCAATATGAACTCTTCTCCCAAACATATCAGCTCACCGGCCTAATTCATATTTATACAATTACATTATAATTCACGGGGATTAGAACCAGGGATGTTACATCCCCTCCCCATTATTTTTTCACTTTCCTTAGTGCACAACACCCTACAGGTGTAATTGCATTTTAAAATTACAGCTCCCTATCCAATAATCAACATATAGGCTCTCTGGCCCAAAATCATATAGGAATTCCAACCTAAGAAAATTACATAGACACTTTGGCCCCAATACCACAGATACATAGGCACATATGGCCCCTAAATTCATAAATACAAAGGCACCCTGGCCCGAAACATATACATAAGTCATTGGTATTCTCTTACAGCTATCCTGATTTCCACCACCTGTCTTCCTATTGACCTTCCCAACCCAAGGAATAGCATCCCATTTGTTTATTAAGGTTGACCCAAGGAAATGTTCCCCCTTCACTGTCCTCGATCCTTCGATTTACACAATTTGTTTTCATTGTCTCTCTGGCATAGGTAACTAGGAATCTCACTGTTGGGAACTCAAGAGACTCACTACTAGGAAGAATATCAGTAAAATAACTAGCAAAAACCTTGTTGTTGCAGTGTGACTCCCACAATAGTGCACTCTTCAGGCCTGACAACCTGGTTCTTTGACAGTGAAACTCACACTAGAGTTCACTCTTCAGGCCTAACAACCTAGTTCTTCAATGGTGCAACTCACACTAGAGTTCACTCTTCATGCCTGACAACTTGGTTCTTCGACAGTGAAACTCACACTAGATTTCACTTTTCAGGCCTAAAAACCTGGTTCTTCGACAATGCAACTCACCCTCTAGGCTCAGGAATCTCATTCATTGTTATACAATTCCTCTAGTGATCCATCATTTTCCAAGGTGTTCTCACGCAGACAATGCCAAATTTCCGCTAGACTTCCACTAGAAATATATAACTTCTGGAAATCATCCCATATGCATTACATGCATACAATTAGTATGAGACATCATCATATAATTATAAAAATTTCAAATCTATTTTACACAGGAAAACATAATTTCCCAAACATGAGTCTTTTTTCTCAAAATTGTTTGGCTCTTGCAGTAGTAGATATCAATATTCCTTATGGGATTACATCCCTCCCATACCCAAGACCATTTCCCCTTCAATTTTCTCAATTCTATGCAGCCAAACAAAATGTTAGTATAACGTAACAATTTTCAATTATTAATTTCTCAAATATGGTTATACAGGAAAATAAAAATTCATGCACATGACATTTTTGCTCATTATGTTCGGTTCTTGTGGCTATAGATATCAATATTTCTTATGGGAATACATCATTTCCATATCCAAGACCAGTATGCCTACAATTTTTTGAACTTTTTTGTAGCCAAACAATATTGTTAGCACTCATGCATATTTTTAGGAGTTCATGAAATGACATCAGAATTGTATCTACCCAGCAATTCAATCATTTCCAACCATTGATCACATTAAAATGGAATTATACCATTAATTATATTATCTAGATTGAAATTATCATTCATTGTACATGCATTATCATTGCATCAATATTTTCATAATGTAATCAAACTTTACCAATAAATAAAACCAATGTGGCAATAATCATGGCCACATCTAAACAATGCATCATTGCGTTGATTCTGGAATACCACTTGTTCATGTCATGTATTCTACCATGTGAGTTGGAAGGTATGGCCCATGCCTGAATACACCCTTAGTGCTATTTAGTGTAGGCAAAAAGGTTACAATCCAAACCTCAGTTACATAGGGAAAAACCATCATGCACTTGGATGGAATTATAGCCTTTTCATATCCAAACTCATCATGGCCTCACACATGACCATCTCAATGACATTCATTGTTATATCAGGAGTAATGTCTCTCGACTTAGCTCAGTTATGAATTCATAACCAACATGACATAATATGCAATTATACGGTACCAAATTTATTATATTAGCTGAAAACATAAATATTGCAGAGAATAAAAATGAAGCAACACAATAGATGAAGCCACAACACCAAAATAATACATTTATTGATAGGAAACAATATTCACTTGCCTCTTTGAGGGGGAAACGTCCAGCAGAGCAGTTCCCTATTACAATAATTCTCAACACAAAACTTCTCATACCCTCGACTCCTATTTATACTAAATATATCTACCAAAAGAACAATATAGAGGAAGATCTTCTAGAAGAGGAAGCTTCAATTACATCTTCTCACATTTGACTTATTCATCCTTATTACTAGGCCTTATTAATATTGATATTTATTACGTCGAAAATATAGTATTCTACCTACATGAGGGGTTAGGGAGGTTAGGTCCCTAACATGCCCTTCCCCTTAAAAAAAGACCTTGTCCTCAAGGCTTTAGATGAGGAAATTGTTGCAGAATGGTAGTTGGCTCCCAGGTGGCATTTGTTGGAGTTGTATCTTTCCACTATAATAACACTTCCTTGATGGTGCGTTGAGGGAGATGATGCTCATGTTGGTCCAAGAATTCTTGTGGCTACAACCAAATGGATCCTTCTTAATCCAACTCGAGAAGGATGGTTTGAGTTTGGAAACTAGTTCCAATCACCTTCTTTAAGAAGGAGACATGAAAAATAGGATGAATCTCATAATGACCAAGAAAATATAACTGAAAGGCCACTTG
>JZKD02S0131579.1:12745-24023 GCA_000966675.3 Picea glauca
GGCATATTCTCAACCAAAAATGTGAATGGAAGAGGGACATCAGGGTTCCCAAGCCGCAAGTTAAGTGAAACTCTGTATACAAATTTCCTTTTTTAAATCATTCTATTGAAAATTACGCTCGTTTAACTATTGTTGATTGATTACAAAATATGGATTTATGTTTCTGTGCAGGGACTTTACGCCTTCAACATTCCATATTCAGGACCATGCCAGGCACACAAAAGGTATTTAGATTTCATTCAACCTCTCTTAAGAGACTACCCTCGGTTTCTACGGAATGATACGATTCTTTCTAGAACATTATCATTGTGGGCGAGATAGTTCAAGTTCATAAGGATGGTTGATTCTTATCTCTGTGTATTCGATTTTAAAGGAAGTACTTAATGACTGAACCTTGTTACTGTGTAATAGTAAAACACAAATAGGACTATACCATTACTCATAACTGTATAGTCGACTTAGATGGGACTAAATCAGTCAATATTTTGGTCTTTACATAATAGATATGTTTTACATAGAATTCTGGAATGGGTAGCAAGATGTATCCATGTTTTGGGATTTCTATTCTACACTCCCTTCCGGGTCTATTTCAATCTTTATAAAGAACTTCAAGTAATTTCATTATTTATTTATGTAGCTATGCAATTTTCGACTAGTATTGAAATATGTATATGCATAACAATTATGTGACTACAGAAATTATGTCCTTTAATACTTTTAGCTATGTTCCTGTATTATCGCATTTCAGAACTTCGTTTGTAGCCCACTGAATTATTCGCTTTCCATTATAACATTGACATCTAGGAAATGCACACAGTAGGTATTTAAAAGGATCTGAAAAATTTAGTATAGTCAACCACACACACACATATATATTTATATCCATAGCTACTTCCTACTGTATGTAATCATTCCTAGTTTTAAAGATTTTTCATAGCCTGATTTGTCAAATGTTATTTATTACAGCCCGTGTATTCAACTTATAATGATATGTATAAATCTAAGATTTCTTGTTCTAGAATTTTCTTAATCAGAAGTACAATACAAACTGTAAGAATTATGCTCTAGTTTACTTCATTTCAATAGTAATTTAGTTAATAGAACAATTTTTCCAGAAAGAGATGACCTACAGAGGTCTGGTTGTACGTATACCTATATATATTTGCATCTCAGATTTACTTTCAATGTTTCCTTTAGCGTTTGCACAATCTGAAGTTCACTTATAAAAAATGAATATCTAGATGGGTGTGAATAACATATTTGGTAGGGTTTCTAGCACAGTATTCGAAATAATAGTTTATTTAACCCAAATGTATCTCCCAATATACTTCCATAAATAAATTTCATACCATCCAAATTACATATAAAGTTTTGTTGAACATCTACAATTAAACAGTAAGGCTATCCTACACTTCATCTCATTCCATCCGAATTTAACAAATAGAACAATTCATCTAGATTTAAACATATGCATTCTAACATCTAATAACTCAATAATATTTAACCAGAGAAGGAGTAGATAGACATATCTGAATTTTTTTCGAACAATAAATGGAACAACCAAGTTCCTCCCAACCTTAGAAAAGAACAACCAATTTACTTGTCTCATTTAACCCCTAGACTGACCATGAATCCATGAGGGTGAACTCAGAAATCCTCCTTAGCAATAGTCCTTCAGTTTCAATATCTTCTCCTTGCCTCACACTCAGAAAGTAGTGCTCATAATAACAAGAGATAATTCCTTTTCCCCAGCATACTAGGAAGCATCCTACCTCCTTTCATATGCTATATATCAAAAGCAATTGTGCCTAGGTCTTTTACCCTTGGGGAATTTTCGAAACTTTCCAAACCCCTGATTTCCATGGGATGCCTATGGCTAAATTCTTAATTTTCCACATGTAACATTCATCCCTGAGGTAGTTCCAACATGTTCCTCTCTCATGGAGTCATGGTCAATTGAGTTTAACCCGGTTGTTCCATTTTTCCATCAACAATAAATATAAAATATTTTTTTCATACAAGTGTCATAGTCAAAGAGTTAGTTGGGTAAAATCAGATCTTTGCCCAACAATCATAATCATCAATTACACTTAACTAAATTCGAAATTCAGAATTTCCATAAATGGAAACAAGTTTCCAATTTCAAATTTACCAAAAACAAAATTAATTTCCAAAGCAATTTCAGAATAAAAAATGATCTTTTGGGGGGGATGTTACATCCTTTGTCCCTTCAATAAAACACTGTCCTCGGTGTTCATCCCTTTCTTGGAACATTATTGGATGAGATTTCTGCAAATCTCCCTCCAACTCCTAAGTGGCCTCCTAAGGGATAAAGTGCTTCCATTGCACTTTTACCTGGGTGACGACTCTCTTCCAAAGTGTTATTTCTCTCTTGTCCAGAATGCGCAGACGTTCCACTTGGAACTCTCCTTCTGGTTCCACCTGCACCAAGTTCCACTCGATCATATGAGTAGGGTCATGAACATAATTCTTTAACAAAGAAACAAGAAATACATTATGAATTTTTAGATTGGCAGGAAGTGCAAGCTGGTATGCTATGGGTCCAATTCGAGCTAAGATCTAGAAAGGGCCACAAAACTTGGGTGTCAACTTGGCACAATTACCTAGCTTTAGTGAACTCTTTTGGGCTTTGACTTTTAAATAGACATGGTCTCCCACTTGAAATTCTAGGTGTATTCTTTTCTGCTCCGCGTAACTTTTATGTCTGTCCTAAACCTCTTTTAAATTCTATTGCACTTTTCTTACCATACTCTCCATTTCCTGGAGCATTTCTGGTCACACCATGAGTCTGTCAACTGGGTTATCCCAACTAATCGAAGTCGTACACTTTCTGATGTACAATACTTTGAAGGGTCTCATTTTAGCCGATGTTTGGTAACCATTGTCGTATGTGAATTCCACCAAGTGTAGGTAGTCTTCCCGCTTGTTTGGTTTTGTCCTTACATACATGCATAGCATATATTCTATGATTCGGTTTGTTCATTCAGTCTGCCCATCCATTTCTGGATGATAACTGGTGCTGAAATTCAAGTTAGTGTTTAACCCTGCAAGCAATTCTTTCCAAAAAGTAGATGTAAATTTTACGTCTCTATCTAAAATCACCATTTTAGGAATACCATGCAGTCTAAATTTTTTTTTCATGAATATAGAGTTTCTCACAATCGATCATCGGCAAATGACCCTCCACGCTCTTTAAATAGATATCATGGACCAATCAGGTGCTAAGCCACAGATGAATGGACGTTAAGATCGAGGAGAGTATGAACCGTCAGATCACTCTATGTCAGGAACATATCGTGTCTGTCGTATTTCCTAACTACAAATGCATACTAATGCATACTAATGAAACACACTAAGAAACACACTTTTACCTAACGACATATTAGACCAAGTAGATCTGAACTAACTCGTAAGTGTCTAAATATCCTGACATCCCTCCTTAAGAACAACTTGGGATAGGATTGAAGGATTTACAATAGTGACACAATAGGAGAAGGAAGGAGGCATTAGAGCCTATCCCCCCTTAATGACAACTTCCTAAACTCCTAACATAGATTAAAGTTCAGAAAAATTCACTTCTATAAGAGAGTTTGTAAAAATGTATGCAATTTGATCTTCTGTAGGAAAAAGAGCACTTCAATAACCTGATCATGAATGAGATTTCTAATGAAGTGCATGTGTATCTCGATATTCTTGCTACATTGATGTTGAACTGGGTCTTTGGCGACCTTGATGGCACTCTGATTATCGCACCAAAGGCTGGTCGAATGATGCTTCTGGAATCCAAACTCTGAAAGGGTCTGTCAAAGCCATAAGGCTTCCTGACTTGCATTTACTGCTACTCGATACTTTGCTATTTCACTTTCTTCAGCAGAAGCAGAGTACCGAGCAGTGGTAAATGCAAGTCAGGAATCCTTGTGGCTTCGACAAATCCTTTCATAGTTTGGATTCCAGCAGCAACATTCGACTAGCCTTTGGTGCGACAATTAAAGTGCCATCAAGCTCACCAAAGACCCAATTCAACATAAATGTAGCAAGCACATTGAGCTATACATGCACTTCATCAAAAATATAATTCATGATCAAGTTATTGAAGTGCTCTTTTGCCCTATAGAAGATCAAATTGTAGACATTTTCACAAAGTCTCTTACAGAAGTGAAGTTTTCCAAACTTCGATCTATGTTAGGAGTTCAGGAATTTTTCATTGAGGGGGGATAGGATCTAATGCCTCCTTCCTTCTCCTATTGTGTCACTATTGTAAATCCTTCAATCCTATCCTAAGTTGTTCTTAAGGGGGGATGTTAGGATATTTAGACACTTAGGAGTTAGTTAAGATCTACTTTGTCTAATATGTCGTTAGGTAAAAGTGTGTTTTTTAGTGTGTTTCTTTAGTATGCATTAGTATGCATTTGTAGTTAGGAAATCCAATGGTCATGATATGTTCTCGACATAGAGTGATCTGACGGTTCATACTCTCCTCGATCTTAACGACCATTGATCTGTGGCTTAACACCCGATTGGTCCATGATCTCTATTTAAAGAGAATGGAAGGTCATTTTCCGATGATCGATTGTGAGAAACTCTATATTCATGAAATAAATTTTTAAACTGCATGGTATTCCTAAAATGGTGATTTTGGATACAGACGTAAAATTTACATCTACTTTTTGGAAAGAATTGCTTGTAGGTTTAAACACTAACTTGAATTTCAGCACCAGTTATCATCCACAAACGGATGGGCAGACTGAACCAACAAACCAAATCATAGAAGATATGTTATGCATGTATGTAAGGACAAAACCAAGCAAGTGGGAAGACTAACTACACTTGGTGGAATTTACATACAACAATGGTTACAGAACATTGACTAAAATCAGCCCCTTCGAAGTATTGTACGTCAGAAAGTGTATGACTCCGATTAGATAGGATAACCTAGTTGACAGACTCATGGTGTGACCAGAAATTCTCTAGTAAATGGAGAGTACGGTAAGAAAAGTACAATAGAATTTAAAAGAGTCTTAGGATGGCCATAAAAGTTACGCAGACCAGAAAAGAGGACACTTGGAATTTCAAGTGGGAGACATGTCTATTTAAAAGTCAAAGCCCAAAAGAGTTTAGTAAATATAGGGAATTGTGCCAAGTTGGCACCTAGGTTTTGTGGCCCTTTGGAGATATTAGCTCGAATTGGACTCGTAGCATACCAACTTGCACTTCCTGCCAATCTAAAAATTCAGAATTTATTTATTGTTTCTTTGTTAAAGAATTGTGTTCATGACCCTACTCATATGACCGATTGGAACTTGGTGCAGGTGGAACTAGAAGGGAAGTTCCAAGCGGAACCTCTGCACATTCTGGACAATAGAGAAATAACACTTCGGAACAGATTTGTTGCCCAGGTAAAAGTGCAATGGAAGAACTTTATCCCTGAGGAGGCCACTTGGGAGTTGGAGGCAGATTTGAAGAAATATCATCAAATCATGTTCGAAGAAAGGGATGAACACTGAGGACAATTTTTTATTGAAGGGGGAAAGGATGTAACAACCCCAAAAATAAATTATTTTTAATTCTGAAATTGCTTAGGAAATTATTTCCATTTTTGGTAAATTTGAAAATGGAAACTTATTGCCATTTATGGAAATTTTGAATTTCGAATTTAGTTAAGTGTAATTGATGATTATGACTGTTGGGAAGAGATCTGATTTGACCCAAATAACTATTTGACTATGACACTTGTATGAAAAAAAATATTTTATATTTACTTTTGATGGAAAAATTGAACAACTAGGTTAAAATCAGTTGACCATGACTCCATGAGAGGGGAACATGTTGGAACTACCTCAGGGATGAATGTTAAATGTGGAAAATTGAGAATTTGGCCATAGGTAGCCCCTAAAAATCAGGGATTTGGAAAGCTGCGAAAATTCCCTAAGGGGAAAATACCTAGGCACAATTTCTTTTGATATATAGCATATGGAAGGAGGCAAGATGTTGCCTAGTATGTTGGGGAAAAGGAATTATCTCTTGTTGTTATGAACACTAATTTCTAAGTGTGGGGCAAGGAGAAGATACTGAAACTGAAGGACTATTGTTGAGAAGGAGTTCTGAGTTCCCTCTCATGGATTCATGGTCAGGCTAGGGGGTGAACGGGACAAGTAAATTGGTTGTTTTATTCTAAGGTTGGGAGGAACTTGGTTGTTCCATTTGTTGTTCGGAAATCATTCATATATGTCTATCTACTCCTTCTTTGGATAAATATTATTGAGTTATTGGCTTTTAGAATGAATCTATTTAAATCTAGATGAATTGTTTTGTTTGTTAAATTCGGATGGAATGAGATGAAGTGTAGGATAACCTTACTGTTTAATTGCAGATGTTCAACACAACTTTCTATGTAATTTGGATGGTATGAAATTTATTTATGGAAGTATATTGGGAGATACATCTCGGTTAAATAGACTATTATTTTGAACTAGAAACCCTACCAAATATGTGATTCATGCCCATCTAGTTATTTAGTTTTTATAAGTGAACTTCAGTCTGTGAAAACACTAAAGGAAACGTTGAAAGTAAATATGGGATGCAAATATATATATAGGTATACGTACAACCAAACCTCTATAGGTCATCTCTTTCTGGAAAAAAAATTATATTAACTAAATTACTATTGAAATGAAGTAAACTAGAGCATAATTCTTACAGTTTGTATTGTACTTCTGAGTAAGAAAATTATGGAACGAGAAAGATTAGATTTATAAATATCATTATAAGTTGAATGCACAGGCTGTAATAAATAAGATTTGACAAATCAGAATATGCAAAATCTTTAAAACTAGGAACGATTACATATAGTAGGAAGTAGCTATGGATATAAATATATGTGTGTGTGTGTGTCTATGTGTGTCTGTGTGTATATTTGACTGTACTAAATTTTTTAGATCCTTTTAAATACCTATTGTGTGCATTTCCCAAATGTCAATTTTATAACAGAAAGCGAATAATTCAGTGGGTTGCAAATGAAGTTCTGAAATGAGATAATATAGGAACAAAACTAAAACTATTAAAGGACATAATTTATGTAGTCACATAATTGTTATGCATATATGTATTTCAATAATAGTCGAAAATTGCACAGATACATAAATAAATAATGAAATTACTTGAAGTTCTTTATAAAGATTTTAATAGACCCGGAAGGGAGTGTAGAATAGAAATCCCAAAACATGGATACATCTTGCTACCCATTCCAGAATTCTATGTAAAACATATCTATTATGTCTAGAGCAAAATATTGACTGATTTAGTCCCATATAAGTCAACTATACAGTTATGACTAATGGTATAGTCCTATTTGTTTTTTACTATTACACAGTAACAAGGTTCGGTCCTTAAGTCATTCCTTTAAAATGGAATACACAGAGATAAGAATCGACCATCCTTATGAACCTGAACTATCTCACCCACAATGATAATGTTCTAGAAAGAATCGTATCATTCCNTCAGCCCCTTCGAAGTATTGTACGTCAGAAAGTGTATGACTCCGATTAGCTAAGGATAACCCAGTTGACAGACTCATGGTGTGACCATAAATTCTCTAGTAAATGGAGAGTACGGTAAGAAAAGTACAATAGAATTTAAAAGAGTCTTAGGATGGCCATAAACGTTACGCAGACTAGAAAAGAGGACACCTGGAATTTCAAGTGGGAGACATGTCTATTTAAAAGTTGAAGCCCAAAAGAGTTTAGTAAATCTAGGGAATTGTGCCAAGTTGGCACCTAGGTTTTGTGGCCCTTTGGAGATATTAGCTCAAATTGGACTCGTAGCATACCAACTTGCACTTCCTGCCAATCTAAAAATTCAGAATGTATTTATTGTTTCTTTGTTAAAGAATTGTGTTCATGACCCTACTCATATGACTGATTGGAACTTGGTGCAGGTGGAACTAGAAGGCAAGTTCCAAGCGGAACCTCTGCACATTCTGGACAATAGAGAAATAACACTTCGAAACAGATTTGTCGCCCAGGTAAAAGTGCAATGGAAGAACTTTATCCCTGAGGAGGCCACTTGGGAGTTGGAGGCAGATTTGAAGAAATATCATCCAATCATGTTCGAAGAAATGGATGAACATTGAGGACAATTTTTTATTGAAGGGGGAAAGGATGTAACAGCCCCAAAAATAAATTATTTTTAATTCTGAAATTGCTTAGGAAATTATTTCCATTTTTGGTAAATTTGAAAATGGAAACTTATTGCCATTTATGGAAATTTTGAATTTTGAATTTAGTTAAGTGTAATTGATGATTATAACTGTTGGGAAAAGATCTGATTTGACCCAAATAACTATTTGAGTATGACACTTGTATGAAAAAAAATATTTTATATTTACTGTTGATGGAAAAATTGAACAACTAGGTTAAAATCAGCTGACCATGACTCCATGAGAGGGGAACATGTTGGAACTACCTCAGGGATGAATGTTACATGTGGAAAATTGAGAATTTGGCCATAGGTAGCCCCTAAAAATCAGGGATTTGGAAAGCTGCGAAAATTCCCTAAGGGGAAAATACCTAGGCACAATTTCTTTTGATATATAGCATATGGAAGGAGGCAAGATGTTGCCTAGTATGTTGGGGAAAAGGAATTATCTCTTGTTGTTATGAACACTAATTTCTAAGTGTGGGGCAAGGAGAAGATACTGAAACTGAAGGACTATTGTTGAGAAGGAGTTCTGAGTTCCCTCTCATGGATTCATGGTCAGGCTAGGGGGTGAACGGGACAAGTAAATTGGTTGTTTTATTCTAAGGTTGGGAGGAACTTGGTTGTTCCATTTGTTGTTCGGAAATCATTCATATATGTCTATCTACTCCTTCTTTGGATAAATATTATTGAGTTATTGGCTTTTAGAATGAATCTATTTAAATCTAGATGAATTGTTTTGTTTGTTAAATTCGGATGGAATGAGATGAAGTGTAGGATAACCTTACTGTTTAATTGCAGATGTTCAACACAACTTTCTATGTAATTTGGATGGTATGAAATTTATTTATGGAAGTATATTGGGAGATACATCTCGGTTAAATAGACTATTATTTTGAACTAGAAACCCTACCAAATATGTGATTCATGCCCATCTAGTTATTTAGTTTTTATAAGTGAACTTCAGTCTGTGAAAACACTAAAGGAAACGTTGAAAGTAAATATGGGATGCAAATATATATATAGGTATACGTACAACCAAACCTCTATAGGTCATCTCTTTCTGGAAAAAAAATTATATTAACTAAATTACTATTGAAATGAAGTAAACTAGAGCATAATTCTTACAGTTTGTATTGTACTTCTGAGTAAGAAAATTATGGAACGAGAAAGATTAGATTTATAAATATCATTATAAGTTGAATGCACAGGCTGTAATAAATAAGATTTGACAAATCAGAATATGCAAAATCTTTAAAACTAGGAACGATTACATATAGTAGGAAGTAGCTATGGATATAAATATATGTGTGTGTGTGTGTCTATGTGTGTCTGTGTGTATATTTGACTGTACTAAATTTTTTAGATCCTTTTAAATACCTATTGTGTGCATTTCCCAAATGTCAATTTTATAACAGAAAGCGAATAATTCAGTGGGTTGCAAATGAAGTTCTGAAATGAGATAATATAGGAACAAAACTAAAACTATTAAAGGACATAATTTATGTAGTCACATAATTGTTATGCATATATGTATTTCAATAATAGTCGAAAATTGCACAGATACATAAATAAATAATGAAATTACTTGAAGTTCTTTATAAAGATTTTAATAGACCCGGAAGGGAGTGTAGAATAGAAATCCCAAAACATGGATACATCTTGCTACCCATTCCAGAATTCTATGTAAAACATATCTATTATGTCTAGAGCAAAATATTGACTGATTTAGTCCCATATAAGTCAACTATACAGTTATGACTAATGGTATAGTCCTATTTGTTTTTTACTATTACACAGTAACAAGGTTCGGTCCTTAAGTCATTCCTTTAAAATGGAATACACAGAGATAAGAATCGACCATCCTTATGAACCTGAACTATCTCACCCACAATGATAATGTTCTAGAAAGAATCGTATCATTCCATAGAAACCTAGGGTAGTCTCTTAAGAGAGGTAGAATGAAATCTGAATACCTTTTGTGCACCTAGCATGGTCCTGAATCTGGAATGTTGAAGGGATGAATTCCCTACATAGAAACATAAATCCATATTTAGTGATCAATCAACAACAGTTAAACAAGTGTAATTTTCAATAGAATGATTTAAGAAAGGAAATTTTTATACAAAGTTTTAATTAACTTGTGGCTTGGGAACACTGATGTTCCAAACTACAAGGGTTGCGTAGTATGTATAGACCGAATGCACGAATCAAGTCAGGGTATCATTTTAAATATTTCTTGTCGAAAAGAATGCATTGCCCAAACTATAAACACATAATTACATATTATATGCCAAATACGTTTATCAAAGTCTAAACATAAATTGAATATCTATGCTAAAGATAATGCAATGCTTAGAGATTAAGTACATAGTTAATATTTATGTTGAATACCAAAATTCAAGTGGTAGTTTCCACACACAGATAATGATATTATTAGAATGAAATATGTAACACTAAATTTAATCACAGACTCAAATAATAGCATGTTGCAAGGTGCTTCTTAACGCATCATTCTGTACATAGGATTCCCTCTTTATATATATATATATATATATATATATATATATATATATATATATATATACATCGAATGGGAAATACAATAATATTTTAAAAGAAAACTACAATCATAAGAGTCGTCTAGTGGTTTGAGAGAACCTATAGAATGGTGGACTCCCAAGTAAAATACCCAGTCTAATAGTACTCAACAGAAGCAAGGAAATATTATAAAAGATTCTCAAAAGAAAATTTTCTTTCATCCAAACATAGTATAACCTGTGACACACCATGTGGTCTTTACCCCTAAACCAACTTTCTAGAGAAAAAACTCCCACACGGTCTCACAAAGACCCAACAGCAAGTCACAAAGCATAAAAACAAAATAATCTTTATGAGTAAATTTCATATGCATTAATCATGAAAAATGCCTGTGCAAGAATCGTTGAAGTTGTTGGCAATTTCAGCTATCAGAAAGCAAATCAGCGTATACTTGTCATTGATGGCAAGAATGTGTGGTCGCAGTGATGAAAATAGCATTGAATAACAGCGCAGTAATAATCGA
>JZKD02S0131590.1:12810-24023 GCA_000966675.3 Picea glauca
AACCCTAGGAGATGAAATGCCAAAAGTCATGTGGGCCCCGTTTGGGTAAGCTAGTACATCAACTTCCCAGGGTCGTAACTTTTGCATACGATCTCCATTTTAGGCGTGTGATAGCTTGCTGGAAAGGTATTCTCGAGGAGATTTATTTTGGGGGCTCAATGATGCATTTGGATATCATTGATGAGATATATACTAAAAATTCTTCATTTAGGCCCTCAAAATGGCTCAATAAGTAAAAACTGCTAAAAATAGTAAATTGCCAAAAATGTCAGAAAATTGTTTTGAGCCAGTTAGAAAAGGTGGGTGGCCACCGATATTCATCTGGATCAAGGAGTGAAATATTGGAACCGTCAGATTGCAGTAAATGAAAGGACATGATCAACTCCGACACTGACCACTTTGGTGAAAAGGGGTCTAAAACAAGTAAGTTCACTCGAAGGTCGGAGCCCCAAATTCCCGAAGTGAATGAGGGCCATCATATCTGGGAAATGCATGACAACCGTTGGATGATGATAGGTGAGTCCAATGGTGGTCAACTTTAGTGTTGACCACTTTGGCAAAAATGGCTCTAAAACATGCAAGTTCACTCGAAGCCCGAAGCCCCAAAGTCTTGAAGTGAATGAGGGTCGTTGGATCAAGAATTCAAGTGAAAATTAGACCATTCGATATATGATATAAAGGGGAAAGACATATGCAACTTCAAGAGATCCACATCACCAAGGAAACATGGTGCAATCAGATGGTGACTAGTGTCAAGGTCTGTTTGGCACTTTAGGTATACGTAAGTCACGAATCTAGGTGACATGTGGCAAGCACTCAACCAATGCCACATTAACAGTGACGTCAACAAGTTGTGCCACTCAAGGAGCATGTCCTTTGGGGATATCCAGTTTCTCCTACCAAAAAATACCCAAAACGTCAAAGGGAGAAGTCACAAACTAATGATGGACATTGATCTAAGATCCTCCAGGTTCTCTCATGACCGTTATATCAAGCATAGTGGAAGGATAGAGTAAGGATGGGATGATAACCAACATCAAGCGGTCATCATTGTGTTATGAATTATTTGGTAGGTAAACTTTCGGAGGGATTGAACTACTTCACAGGTCGAGTAGCTCGAAGTCCCAGAGTCACGAATAGCTGAATACTTGAAGAGTGGGAGCTCCTTTGTGGCTAAGCCCATGGTCCTTGCTCTTGGACATGTGAATATTATTAAGAAGGAAAGTGCTGATACACACTCCAACAAAATTTAGTTTGGAAGAATTAGAATACTGCAAAGGGCGGAGTCCCGAAACGCCAAAGTCCCAAAGAGACCAAGAACCATCCATCTCAACATTCAAATAAAACTTGACCGTCAATATTGATAAGTGATTATGCACTTTCTTGGCTTAGTGCTTAGTCATCGCCTATGGTCATATGGAATAGAGGTTTTGAAAGTGTGTCTGTGCGAATTTTAACTTACATAGGAAGATGTTTCCTTCTGTTAAGAAGAAACTTTGAACTAGATAGGATATGAATTTTGTCCTAATTGATATTAAGTAATTAAATACATATAATACATTGGAATGCTAATTGAAAAGATTAAATATGATCTATTAGAGAACTAGAGACACAACAAAAGCTTAAGGATAAAATAAGAAGGCATGGGATCAAGTTAAAATAAATCGTTCCATACTTGTGATCGATTTATGTAATTCCTTCTTACTAACTTGAAAACCATTCACATTAATGTGTGAAATAATAATAGAGGGAGATATTAATTGTAAATTAAAATACAAATGCTATTACTATTAACTTAAATAAAGAGGTGCAATGGTCCAAACAAAGGGACACAATTCTTCAACGTTTACATTAGTTGGAAGAATATATAAGTAATAAAGAACAGTGAACAAGAAGTGTCTCAGTAGTCTAGATCAAAAGATCAAAGTAGAAGCAGAGTCCAAGAAGAGGAGTTGATGATACTTATGCAATGAGGGTGGAAGGGAGGAGTAAGGAAGGATTCATATCCTTTACTAGATAAGGGAGTTGGTGCTTCCTATGGTTGGTTCCCTAAAGACAAGGGAGTTGGTGGTTCCTAGGGTTGGTGCCCTAAAAACAAGGGAGTTGGTGGTTCCTAGGGTTGGTACCCTAAATAAGGGGTTTTTTTCTCCTAGAGTTTGTGCTCTAAAAAGGATTGGCATCCTTCACTATTCTTTATAAAACCTTGTAATTCCTGTTAATTATATTTATATAATTGATTTTAAATACAAATACTTTGTTGATCTATTGTGGTAATTAATAAAATATCAAAATAATTGCTAATTGTTGAAAAATGGTAATACTGATTCACCACCCCCCCTCTCAGTATTTCCAACAATTGGTATCAAAGCGAGTGCCTTCATCTCAGTTTAATAACTGGAAGGTAGATATGATATTACTTGGATTGAGAATGTACCTTTCATGCATATGACTTTGATTGAGCCTTGTTCCTTTGGAGGATGTTGAGGAGGCCCTTTGCACGCTTGATGGAGTTTGTTCCACTTATTATGAGGTCATTGGGATACTTTTGAGATCATTGCACCATTTGGGAGAGGATGATGCACCTCTTAGATGAAACATTGCATCCTTTGGAGGGAACATTTCACTTTTGAGCCCTTTCACATGCCTTTTCACATATTTTTACTGTGGATAACTTCAGTGGAAATTATATTTTGACATAATTCCATTAATTCCTCCATATCAACACCAAAAAAGATAGGGGATTTAATAAATGTGGATATAATATAAATTCAAGGAAAAATCGACACAATTATGGTACTTTTAAAATATGCCATGAGAGGTTTATCACCAAATTTGACCGCACCTCAGGTCTGGTCTATTGTTTCTATAGTTATACAAAAATTTACCGAACTTGAATTGTAAACATAAACACTCTAAGGTTCCTAACCATTTAGGACAATGGAAAATACATCCAAAATTAGATCATACATAGGTACACATGAATTTCCAAGCCAAAAATATTATTCTTAAAACCAGAACACATGGTATCCTATACCAAGGAAAATGGCCCAATAAAAGATGAAAAATGCTTACAAATAACCTACATAAACCCTCCTTGGTTTCTTTGCATGTACTCTTGATTGTGGTTGAGTCCTTACAGCCCTGTGTTTTCATCAACAAGGGTCTCAAACCCCATCTTCTATACTGCACATTATTCTCTTTCCTTCTTATGGATTGCAATAAGGGATTACACAATTCCTTTTCCTTTGACACCTACAATAGGGGGCTTACACAACACACTTACACCTGCGGTCAAGAAACTAGGGATATGGCCCTCTTTGTACATTCACACCTCTTCAAATATGCAACTGTATGAGGGATTTACTACTCACAATAGCCACCAACAATCCCTCATGCCTTCTCCTCACTTGAAACTTCCAAACCAAGTCTAAGTCCTACTCAACCTTCTTCTTCAAGAGGTCTGTAGCTAGGACATGGCATGCTTCACTTGCTGGCTGCTACTCAGGCCCTAATATACATATGGCTACCTTCTTTATTGTAGGTTAAGTATTCTAATGGTTGTGGTTATCCCTACCTTAGCTACATTATCTAATACATAAGATAAAGAAACCTAAAGGCCTCCCTGTCTGCTACATCTTTGCTACAAGAGTAAGTTAGGGCTCTTCATAGCCCTATACCCAACAATATTCTCCTCAAGAAAATTCTATATTTTCCCTCTATTGTTGGCAAGGTCCAGGCCTTACTTGACCCTTCTTTTCAGGTCTTCTACCCAAGAAAACCCTGCTTTTATTTATGCAATTTTGCACACAACTTGGTTGTCCATAGGTATTACTCATATCTATACCATTTCCTTACCCATACTACAGTCCTCCAGGGATGTCGCTAGCCTTTCCTTGCTTGGAGGAGCCTCCTAGCAGCCCTCACAAATTATCCTCTCCTCACCTACAACTTCCTACAACTTGTGAGCATACTCAACCCTCCTTCTCCTTCCCAAAATAGAAATAAGGTAAAAAACTAGGGTGTATTCGGCCCTCCCCATGGCTAGACTAAGGTTGTATAGAGGTCACCAAGATATTTCACATTGTGAATTGTCACAATGACCTCTCTCCTTTATATACAAGTCTTAGGGGTCATCAATGGAGTCCCTCCATAAATCAACATCAAACTAGACTTACATGTGGGTGTAAATCCCCATCACAAACCCATGAATCCCATCACCAAGCCCCCAAGCCCCTAACTCAAAATACAAGGGTGTTTTAACCAAACAAAATCGATAATCTGGCACCCATGACAATTCCCATGTTCTTGGCACCTAGGCCAGTAGTGGGAATTCCTTCCAATGCTACACAAGACTATACACTCACTCTTAGTGAGGGAGGCATTCCATCCTCCATAATCACCTAGAAGTATATTTGTCTCCATAATGGAAGTAACTTTGCTTCCCATACTGCCCAAAGGGGTTGGATCCAATGGTGGAAAGAGAGGAGTTTTTCACCGTTGGGCAAGGTTCAATTCTCATGAGGGCTTTACCTGGAGCCATGGGGACACCTTGAGGTAGTGTTCGAATGTGTGGTTGCACCTAGAGATACTATAATAAATGGTATCATGACCCGTGCACACATAAGTGGATCAAAGCCCACCCCCATGTCCTTCAACTTTTTTCCCAAAGGGGTTGGATCCAATGGTGGAAAGCGAGGAGTTTTTCACTGTTGGGCAAGATTCAATTCTTGTGAGGGCTTTACCTGGAGCCATGGGGACACCTTGAGGTAGTGGTCAAACATGTGGTTGCACCCAGAGATACTATAATAAATGGTATCGTGACCTGTGCACACATAAGTGGATCAAATCCCACCCCCATGTCCTTCAACTTTTTTAAGAGCAAAGATAGAATGAAATTTTTAAGGGAAAGATAAATGAAGTAAGACGAAATCTCACTGCAGCTAGGGCCTAAACCCTAGCCGCCCCCGAGCTGGTTTTCGATTGCAGGGGCGCGGATCCTCGTTTACAGCAGCCGATCAGGGATATACAGAGCCGCGGATCGATGTTTCAACGCATGGTCTGGTGTTTCATCGCGTGGTCTTGGCCTCTTTTACAGCAGTCGATCAGGGGTATACGCGTTTTGCATGCGTTTTGACCCTAGCCACATGCACAGGCAGCCTCGGCCCTCTCGGCGGCTAGGCTTAGCTTGACCGACACCTCGCCTTTGCATGCGTGTTGGTGCAGTGGTCTTGGCTTGTTGCCGCAACTAGTCTTCTTCTTGTTGCTGGAGGTCGGCTATGATGGCCCCAAATATGATTGTCGAGAGGGGAAAAGACCCTTTGGAAGCATTCAAAGCATTAGTCCGCTCAACAGGACCCAAATCCAAGCCTTCTCTTTCGTCTAAGTTTGTTAAGAAGATGGAGGAGATCCCTTCTCTGGAGCTATCTCCAGAGCAGCCTTGCACTCTTTCCCTCCATCTAGCAGAAAAGGCCCTCATCGGAAAGTGTACGGGGTTATGGACTAGCCCCAAAACGGTGGAGGCATGGATGGATGATAGTTGGAAATTGCTGATAAAGGGAAAAGCTTCTCTGTTCGCAGTAGGCAGGGGTTTTTTTGTCTTTAGTTTCTTGAGCAAAGAGGACTGTGATCTAGTTTTCATATCTGGACCCTATTTCATGGGGTCGAGAGGACTGTTCTTAGCCACCTAGAATCTTGAATTCAATCCCGAAGCTGAGATCACCGCAGCCCCTGTTTGGGTTAGGCTGCCTCACCTTCCATTGCATCTCTGGGGGACAAGCTCTCTGGAGGACATTGGGAATACGTTGGGGTGTTTCCTAGACAAAGCGGAGCCGAAAGGGGACCAATTTACCTGCACTCACATTTGTGTTGAGGTTAAACTCAAGAAAGGTCTTCCAGAAGCCATTAATATCTCCTTGGGGGAATGGTGTCATATCCAAGAGCTGAACTATGAGCAGATTCCTTTTAAGTGCCTCCGGTGCCATGCTTACGGTCACTTTGCAAGAAACTACCCCAAAGCATCTAAGGAACTGGGACCAGTCATAGCAGATGATTTTCAGCCCGTATCTAATCGACGAAGGCAGTCAAGGTGAAAGGATCCACTAGTCCAGGCCCCGAAGGCCACTCATTCAGCAGAGGTAACTCTAGAAAACAAAAACAACTTTGATGTGCTAAAGGAAGATGAAGCCCTAGAACCAAAAGCAACAGTAGTCAAGGAAGATCCTCCAGCAGATGAAAGCCATCCAGAATCCACCCCCCCAGATTCAGTGGCTGCGAGAGAAATTCGGGCTTCAGATCCGGAACCCTCTTCCCATGCAGGTCTGGTTGTCACAGTCCCCTCTAGCGGCTCTGGGGGAACTTCTGAACCTGAATACAATTCAGTCCTGTCTCCACCCCTTACCCGATGGAGAAGGACCAACAAAGTGCACAGAGAAAAGGAGGTGGCCTCCAACATTTCTTTAGGTTCTCAGAAAAAGTTGGACCCCTACATTAAGGGGAAAATTTCAGCCCCCCCGGTATAATTCTTTGCTTCTGTCTTTTGCTATGCTCACAGTTTGTGAAAATTTACTCATGTACGCATTCTATGTCATATTATCAAATTAGCTCAAGGAGCAGAGGGGATTGGTCTCCCAAGACATTCATAAGAAGGTTGGCAGCACTGTTAGAGGTCACCAACCTTCTTAAGATTTGTAACTTTCTGATTCTGGCTGGCCAGTGTTATCACTCCAGGAAACTCTCCTAGGCTGTAAGTCGGAGATGTCTGGTAACTAACTCTTTTTTGGGAAATGTTTTCTTAATAATTGAAATGGTTTATGGATCAAGATGAATATCTACATACCAGACTGTGTAGTCAAGACTGTCTAGGAATATAAAATTTCACAAGGCTTTCTAGTAATGTAGTCAGACAAAGTTTGATTGAATGTAGGAGGAAAAAGGCTATTGAACCAGATTATACTTCATACCAACAAGTACAATGGATTTAAAAACCAAAGAAATAACTTATGATCATCAACTAAATCAATCAGCAAATGAGATGATAGTCACATGCAGACTGAATGAGCATCAACAAAGAACCTCACTCATAAGATATCAGAGATAAGAAGAGAAGGTCTGACAAACACCACTGAAAGAAGCTTGTAATTTTCTGTATAATAAGAATAATTCTGTGATTACAGTAACAACATAGTATCACTCAAAATCGAACCCCTGGTTCATGTTCTTTTCTGATATTTATAGGATTACAAAAACAGTTCTCTGATCCTAAAATCATGGATCAAATCAACTAAAAATAGAAAGTAAAAGCTGTTGCAAAATATGTGGGATGTTTCCTCAAAAGGAGGTCAATCCATGATTTTCCTCTGTTGACTATTGATGATGTGTAGATAGCCTTCCAAGGCTAAAATATCATTCTCCCATGGAGACCAAGTCGAGTTGGCTGGAGTGGCAAAAATACCATGTTTTTTAGTTCAAACGAAATTGTCCATATACCTTTGAAATAATCCCCTTTCTTCATCATATATCAAAAACGATTGCTGAACTGGATCTGATAATTCATTAGACATGCATTGGAAAAGGTTCCAAATCTTTTCGTATCAAAAATCCCTGACCTGTGCAAAAGCTTACTCAAATTCTGGACACACAGACTTTCGGTGGTTGACTAGAACAGTTCCTGGGTGAGTTATCCACTGAAAGCGCCTGTTTGGGTGGTTAATGAGCACAGTGAGGCTCGCCTAAACCACCGAATGTTTCACTTTGAAGACCTTTCAAAATTTCAAAAATGATTGTTCTGACACTTCTTTTGTCACTCATACTTTCTGAGATGCTGTGGTCTTGATTCGAGCAGACCTTCGAACCTTTGCTGACTGTGCAGGGGAATCTGTTACATCTATTATGGTTGTGGCCAGATTATCCAAGGTGTCTAACCCAGGTTGTTCCTCCTCCGAAGATTCCAACTTCTTTAGTTTAAGCCTCACAACCCTAAGTTGCCTATATAATTTCATATTCTCCCTGATCAACTCTTTGTTTCTACCTTTGATTGAATCATATTTTTCTTTAAGGATTTCATTCTCTTTGAACAGTTCAACGTTTCTCTCTGTGAGATCTGTGTTTTCCTTTTTGATTACCCTCTCAAATACTTCCATATCATAAATATATCGCAGAAGCTTGTTGATCTTCTTGGTCTTACCTTTCTGAGGCTTGCTTGATGAGGCTTCTGCTTTCGGTTGCCTGTGTGTTTCTGAGGGCTTTGATGGAGGTATATTTATCTTCAGTTTTGCATCATGTTTGATTTTCATCTTATCCTATTTTTTTGCCATCTCCTTCTCTGAATTAGATTCACTGTAAGGTAGGTTGAGAGGTTTTTTCCCTGTGACAAGGTTTCTGTCTTCAAATTTTAACTTCCTCTTGGTTCCTCCCTATTTGTTGGGTGCTGCTTTGATAGAATCCCTAGGCATTGAAATTTCCTTTCTCCTCTTGTGACTACTCTTGAGAGTAGGATCATTTCTGCATCTAGACTTCTTTGCTTTTATCTCTGGAGGTTTTTCTGTCTGAAACTCATTCCATAACAAGAAGAAACTCCATTCTATTTGCTTTTTCTGAAGAGCTTCTTTGACAAGGAGGGTAATTAACCCCTGATGTGATATCCTGCTCATAACTTTAGTAGGCTGTGTTTTTACCTGTTTTTCCATCTTGATCAGGGTTCTGTGAAAGAAATAGGGTATGTTTAATTGTTCTCTACCTGTGAAGTGGTTCAATAGTTTAAAGTGGTAGTACATCACCCTGTTATAACGCCCTTCACAGGTTATGTATACCAAAATCGCCTTTAGCAGTGTCCGCCATTTTAGCTCCAGATAGGACATGGGGATGTCCTTCTTCCATGTCAAGGTTTTATGGACTGGCAACAGATAGGATCTGAACTCAACATTTGAAGGTGAAGATGTTTTGAACCAACAACTTCATGTCCTAGACAACCCTGTGTATTCGGCAATAGATGCTTCATCTATAAAGAACTCCTCCCTGCCTATTCTGGCAACCCTTCCATCGTATGAGTGGGCAAATGCTTCAGCAACTTGTTGGTGGAAGACTGTCAATTTCTCACAATATGAGAAAACTCTGACCTATTTGAAGCACTCTGAAACCTCTGGATGCTCTTCAAAATACCACATGCCATCCACTTCAGACCTCAAAGTAGGGCTTGCTTTTGCCATGTTTCAATACTGATTGTGTATGAAACTGTAGGTAACCAGATGTTTGGGAAACAACGATTTTGGGAACTAGGGATACAGTCGATTTTACTCATGAACAAATGGTGAAATAATTTGACAGAGCATAGAATTGATAAATTCACTAAAATACCGACCCACATTCGAATGACAGTCTAACTGGAGAAAGCCGAAACTTCAAATTTTCGGGGGCAATTGTATTTATGAAATTTTGACAGGAGATGGCATCCAGTCTTACCTGATGACCCGATCATATTTCCTTGGCTCGAGATGCTGGCTGAACTCGGAGACAGCTTGCCAATCACCAGAGAAAAGCAGAATCCAGATTTTGGAAACGCGATTTTGTTGATAAAATCACGTGACTGTAGTTATATTCAACGATCCTCGGGCTTCATCACAACACATTGAGTTTCAAAATGAAAGAACGACCTACTAATGATGTTTGATGTATCTGTCAATGAAAAGGCGGGAGGCTCTGTGCCATCGTATCTGGTAATGGCAGCTCTGTGTGGATTTGAAATGATTCATGAAATGGATAACACGCAGGTGCTTTGAACCTTTGCTGACCGAACACCACGAACAAAAATCATCTCCCACGATGTGAGCTTTCAGCAGTTGCATATCCAATCATTGCAATGATTTTTGACATCTGGCTCGTGCGAAAGACCGAGCTTTCTTTCTGCCCGTGGAAACATTTTCGGTGGTTGCATGCCTTCTGCCTTGACCCCTTTTTCTGTCGAAAATGAACACTTTCGGTGGTTAATGAGCACCCGGTGGGCTCGCCTAAACCACAGAAACCTGATATTTTGCTTTCTTCTTGACCGAACCAAAATCAACATGACCTTTGAGATTATTTTGGGAATAAATACTCTCTAATCTAATGCTAAAAATTAGAAATCAAATTTGGGAACTAACCTATCATCTAATAATCAAATAAAACCAAAGATTTATTTGGGGAGTTAACACTGGCTCCTATTGGGGATGAACACCTCCCTGTGAGGTTTCAAGAACCACAGAATCAATGCCTTTCCTGGAAAAGAACCTAAAAACTAAACTATTTGCTAGTGTTCCATTGGGCATGGAGTTATTGAAAAATAAAAACTAAGACTATTTACAATGTCTCGGCTTTGCAGCCTTAGATGAAATAAATTTTTAGAAACCGCCCGTTTACCGGGCCACTGAACACTTCCTCACCCTCCAGATTCTACAGAATGAAGGTGTTATTGTTTTGCACCTGAGTGATCATAAAAGGGCCTGTCCACAAGGAATCAAATTTTCCATGCTTGCCTTTTTCCTATCGAAGAGCGTCCCACTTCAGAACCTAGTCACCGATCTAAAAACTGTCCACCTTGGCTTTTCTGTCAAACGTCTTTTTGATCTACCTCTGATGTGCTTTTGCTTTGTCCACTAGCTGTTCCCAAGCTTGTTGCAATTCGACCAAATCCAACATCCTTCTTACCATGTCATTTTGCTCAGTCTGCTCTTCCTGAAATAATTTAGCCGCAGGCAGCACTAACTGGACAGGAAAGATCTCATCAGTCCCATAAACCAACTTGAAAGGAGAAGTTCCTGTAGATTTTTTAATGGTTACTCAGTTTGCCCAGAGAGCAAATTTCAATTTGGAATCCCAGCTCTTTTTATTTTCTTCTAACAGTTTTCTTATGATTTTTATCAAACTCTTATTTGACGATTCAGCTAAGCCATTACCTTGAGGATAGTATGGAGTCGAATGTACCAGCTGAATGCCCGTGGACTCACACATGTCTACCAATGCTTCTGATTTGAACACTGCTGCGTTGTCTACCACTAGCCTCTTGGGACATCCGAATTTTCTCAAAATATTTTCGTAGAGGAATTTTATGACCACCTGATGTGTAGCATTCCGGGTCGGGATCACCTCTATCCACTTTGTGAAGTAATCAGTGGCCACCAAAATCCACTTGTGCTGGCCACTGGATGCAGGATTTATTTCACCGATAAAATCCAAACCCCACT
>JZKD02S0131634.1:38370-53692 GCA_000966675.3 Picea glauca
TCATAAATGTTCTATGTTGCATAATGTTTGGAAAGGACTTTAGGGGCTCTCCTCTGATGCAAAGATCTAACCCCGTTTCCCTCTTTATAAAATTCGTGTGAGCCTTGCCCCATCTAGCTTGGTTCTTAGTAAAGGACAGGAATGCCTGAAACTGATTGTCTCCAATAAAGGGACCAAGGTTATTTTTCTTTTCATCTTCCAAAATGAAATTATGGAAGTATAATTCACATAAAAAATACTGTAACTTTTCTTCCTGCTCTCTAAAACATGAAATGAACTCAGGGACAGTAGAAAATGTAATCGACTTACCTACTCTGATGGATTTTAACCTTAACAATAGATAACGTTCCAAGAAGAATATGGTATAATTGGTGGCAGGGGCTCTACATTTGATTGCATCAGAGTAAACATCACAAATCTCCTTGATTTGCTCCAAATCTTTTTCAAATCGGCTTTGCATTTTCTTAATCTTTTCTTGGGCTTTGGTGAGATCAACATATGTTTCACTTTTTGTTGCTGACATATCCTTCAGTTGTTTAAAAAACTTTTGATGTTCAACCCTAGTGATCATTTCTTCTCTGGATTGAGTTAAGGCTTGCTGGGCTTGTACCATCTATACCTTTAGCCTACCAATAACAACATCATGTTCCCGAGACTGAGCTTCTTGATATTCATCTATAGTGCCCATCTCATATCTGGATTGAATTAATGCTTGCTGGACTTGTATAAGATCCATTTCCAGTCTATCAACGATAGCATTCTGTTCCTGAGATTGGAATGCTAGATGTTCTTCCATAGTCATCAATTCATTCCTACTTTGAATCAAGATTTGTTGGGAGTTTATCAATTCTTCCTCCAATCTCCTAATGGTGGGGTCTTGCTCGAGGGATTGAGGTATTTCCTATGAGACTAGGGTATCTGTCTATACCTCAGCATCAACAGTTTCTGAAGGAATTACCTCCTCATTCTGAGCTACTGCATCCTCTACCATTATCTCTTCAGGGTCTGTCTATGTTCCCATAGAGTTTGTAGTGACTATTCTTTTAGGAAGAGGGTTTCTTCCCTACACTCTGGACCTTTTGTTTTTCTTTCTTTGGTGGGCCTTATCTTCTTGTTCTAGTTGCTTCCTCAATTCTTTAATAATTTCTCTGAGTTTTCCAACCTTCAGTTTTAATGCTTCAACTTTTTTAACCTTTATCTTTAACAACTTGTTCTCTTTTTTCAACTTTCTAATTCTCTTATGGATTTTTCCTTCTTTCTGTTTGTGAGGAGTCTCAAGGTCTTCCTCATTCTGATCAGCAGGTAGTTGTTCTTCTATTCCTTCCAAGTGACCTATCTATTCAAGAGGGCTTCTTGCCTCAGGATGTGGTTCTTCATGTGTTGTGTCCTCAAGAAATGACATTTCGATATCAGGGAAATTTTCAGCAGGATTTGAAGAAGATGCTCATTCTTGATATTCTTTTGATTTATCTCTATAAATTGAGGCTTCTAAGCTCCCTAAAACCTGATCTATTTCTTCCTCATAGTTTTTCAAAAATTGTTTTGTCATATGATCTAATGCTGGTTGGGTGTCTTCTTGATTGTTTCCCTGTGAAGTTTGTTCTATATGCTCAATACCCTGGTCATTTTCCTGTAAGGCCTGCTTTGTTATGTTCTAAATTCCTTCAAGATGTTTTGTTATGTCCTGGATTTCTTCAGGGTTTCGTGTCCGTCTGCTTATCCTTGTTCTCTCAATGGGGGCTTTAGGAGCAACCATTTCTCTTTTTCTCTTTGTGGTTAGTGGCCCTGATTGTGGGGTCTGAGCCTTTGTCTGTGAGATCTGAACCTTGTAATTTGGACAGGGTCTGCCTTGACTTCAGGTTAAGGAGTTGGAACTTATGTTTGGGTAGTGGTCTCCCCTTCTTGTATCTCTTCAATTTCTTGTGATGGATTTTCATGGTATAATTCAGGTTGTTCCAGTTGTAGAAGTCTATTGGTCCCAGTAAGATCCCCCCATGTTAATTGTGTTTGACTCAGGGCCTTACTTAGTATCAGTTTAACTAATCCATGGTGGTTGATAATAGTAACAAGATCCTTGGAATTCTGTGTTCTGACGACAACCTCATGTAACATGGCATTTAGAAAAAAAGGTAAATTGATTACTAACCTTTGTTTGAGTGCCGCTAAAAGTTTGAGGTGGCGTGATCAGATTACATCATATCTCCCATCACAAGTGATGTACCTCTGAATTAATCCTACTAGTTCTTTCCATGGTTCACTGAGGGTGCTGGGGTTGATCCCCTTTTCTTTTTTATCCAATTCCTCACCAAGGTCTACGAAGGATTCTACAACTTCTTTGAGCATTGTATATCTTCCCGTCCACTAAATGCCTGAGTTAGGGAGACCTGTAACCTCTGCTACGATTTCCAGAGTAATTGGAATTCGTATATCTCGAACCATGGAGGTTTCTCCCTGCAAATTCTGAAAGAATTCAAGCATGATGTTTGTATCATAGCCTTGTAACCAGTTAAAATACTCCGTCCACCCCAAGCATTGTAGAATTTCTCTGGCCTACTCTGTTACCTGTAGTAAAGTTGGTTCCCTGGGCACACTTTGGCCACCCATCGTTCTGTGAGAAAATGAGAAAGATTATCGTTTCTGGTTGCATACTTGGCTAGACCAACTTTGGGGAAAATATTACCAAAAATAGAAAATATCAGAGATGGCGAGTGTATAAAAATGTAGATTTTTCATTTATTACAATCATTACAAACTTATCGAAAAACGTGCCGAATGTCCACTCCCCTCATTATTGTAGAGGTCGACCTCGACCGTCAGCGTAGGTGAAAGTAATGAGTGTAGGTATTTTTGGTGAGAGGTAATAATTGCACTGTCGCCGCCAATGGGGACCAATCATGTACAATTTTTTTTTCAAAAAGCATATTAACGATAATCATTTAAACGATAGTCTTCTTTCGTGGAAATTTGAATTAATTATACCTATACTCATAAATGTTTTAAGGAAAAATAAGCCAAATAAATTAAACCCGTTCATTTAAAAATATTCCACATATCATAATGTTGTTACTTTTCCCGCGTTTATTAAATATAGCTGAAATGATAGCCTCGTTATTGAGTAAAGGAAATCTAGAGACACACATAAACTTGGTGTTTTTTTTAAATAAACTTCCATACCACAGGCAGAGCCACTGCTACCAGCAGGCGTCCATAGCCTCGACAGGGTTGCCTTTTAACCCATATATGAGCCTGTATCCTTAATAAATATTTGAGTTATCTTCTCTCAAGAAGACCACTATCCTGGTTTGGTATCCAGATGATGATAATGCCACTCACTAGATTGTAACTTAAGTGAACAAGCCGGCTCATGATGAGACCTCTTTTCCTTTGACACAAAATGTCAAAATGCCATGGCCCTGATGTGATATCCATAGTGGGAATTTCACTTAGGTTATTATCCTATGATCAAGGTAGGTTGGATTGTGATGAGACCCCCTATTCTTTATGGGAGAAGTTTATTAGTTTTATTTATTTAATTTTATTTTTTTTAAGAAAAGGGCTCTATTAAGGGAGGCTCATCTACTCCTTGAGAGTAAGGGATGGCGTAAGTAAGTGTAAGGATTCCAAGTAAAAGTGTGCTTAAGAATCCTTATTATAATATGAGGCAAATTATCATTCAAGTATATTTGTATGTATAAAGGGAAAGGAAATGAATTGTGGTGGTTACATGTTATGAACAAGATTTAAAATATTTCGAAGAGATTAATCCAAAAACAATTTGATAAGGTATGAGAGATAGTCCACAAAATAGTGACGGATCGTTACCATGATAAATAGAAGTAATGCTAGTGAAAACTATTTGATGAAAGGCGTACCCCAAAGGAATGGCTAGCGTTTGAACAAAAATGACATAAAGGAATGACAATAAGGAATAACGTAGAAGGAGCATTAGTTGTTCCTTTTATAGGAACAACAAGTTGTGAGAAAGAACAACAGTCACGAGAAGGAACAATAGTCGCGAGAAGTAACAACAATTGTTCCTTTCAATTGAACAACAATCACGCAAAGGAAAAATAGTTGTTCCTTTCAAATGAACAACAATCACGCGAAGGAACAACAGTTGTTCCTTTCAAAATAAACGACATTTGTTAATTTTTAACCATCTCAATGGATAATTTTTGGAAACTTCCCCATGTAAATAGTTTTTTTGTTGTTGAATCTAAGGTTGATTAGTCATCAACTAAATTCATTCAATTATTATGGGTCATTTTATTTCAAAATCGAGTATGGGATGGTCTGTTGATGTCATTAGTTCATTATGGTTTCCCTATTACTGTCACGGAGCATGACATATTCATTTTTCAGTGAAAGACTGGGTCCACGTGATAGGATAAAGAAGGAGTGCGGAACATGAAAGAGTGCTAATTGTGTTGATTACAGTTATCCTCCCTATTTCTCAAAAAAAATGAAAAGAAAAAGAAAAACTAATACTTAATGAAAACTATATACAATATGTACAGTGTCAACAAAATTCATCATTTATGGAGTTGGGGTGGCTGGGTTACCTTCCCAGCCAGCCAAAATTTGAATGGTAGGATCCTTACTTACTTCCTAGTAGAAATATTCTTTTGAAGGCGGATGATGGTAAAGTCATAGCCGGTGCCCATTAACAAGAAATGGAGATCCAGACCCATCGATGGTGCTTAAAGTGTTTGTTCCATTATCACGGTCTTCCTCAATTTCATATGGTCCCAGCCACCGTGTCTGTAATTTTCCCGAAAAATCATGAAATCTGGAGTCATAGAGAAGTT
Source organism: Picea glauca (assembly GCA_000966675.3). Lineage (NCBI taxonomy): Eukaryota > Viridiplantae > Streptophyta > Pinopsida > Pinales > Pinaceae > Picea > Picea glauca. The sequence goes on from JZKD02S0131634.1 coordinate 43,179, forward strand.
CCCAATCACCCTTCTTGAATGATTTCTTATTGATGTGCTTGGCATGCAAGGTCACTCTCTATTTCTGAATAACAGTTGTGCGATCCATAGCAGATAGGCGTGCTTCATCCAATTCATTGAATTGCTAAAGGCGTTGTTTATGTGTCGTTGTTAGATCAATTCTAATTTCTTGGGCCATCCTTAGGGTCTTAATCTAAAACTCGATTGGGAAGATGGGTTCTTTACCATAGACTAGGTGTTAAGGAGAGTAGCCAGTGGTGTTATGCCATGTTGTACAATAAGCCCATAAGGCATTTGGAAGCTCAGTAGCCCAATTCTGTCGGTTTGTTGAGACATTGTTTGTCAAGATTTCCTCCAGGACCTTATTTGTGCTTTCTACTTGCCCGTTTTCCCGTGGGTGATATGGAGAAGTAACTCTGTGATTAATATGATAATTTTCTAGGGTGGTGGTGATTCTATGAGTTGTAAATTGTGACCCCCCATCAGTGATTACTTACATGGGTAGTCCATAGCATACAAATAATTTGAAAAGAAATTTGATGACTACCTCTTATGTTTCATTTGGTAGGGCTTCTGCCTCTACCCATTTAGTCATGTAGTCCGTAGCCACTAGAATGTAGGCCTTCTGATTTGAATTTGGATTGAAGAGGCCAATGAAGTCTAGTTCCCATCTTTCAAATGGTTCCGCGACTATTTGTTCTTTCAAGGGAATTTCATCAGCATGACCTGGTTTTCCCATCCGTTGACAGTTGTCGTAGGTCTGGACATATTTCTTTGCATCTGTGAATATTGAGGGCCAATAGTAACTCATCTATAAAATTTTGTGTTCAGTCCTGCGGTGTCCTGCCTTTAGTATGTCGTAGATTTTTTCATCTCGTATGCATCTGCGAATCTGGAGATCAGCTCCTGTGTGGAAGAGATATCCGTTGATCCAAGCGAATCGTGCGCTATGCTGGATGATCAATTTTCTTTCCCTTGATGATAGATGTGCCAGTAATCTTCCCGCTGCCAAATAATTTGCCACATCAGCGTACCAAGGTGGCTTTGAGGTAACAGAAAACAGATGCTCATCTAGAAATTGATCTTCAACTGTTAAGGAGTCATCTGTTTTGGGTATATGGGATAGGAAGTATGCAACAAGATTTTCTCTCACGGGTCGATCTTTGATGGTGATGTCAAATTCCTGCAAGAGTAATAACCACCGAGTGAACTGTCCATTAGTGATCATTTTATTAGCTAGATATATAATAGCAAAATGATCAGTATACAGAATAACGAGATAGCCTGTTATATAATGACAAAATTTATTGATGGCGTGTATAACAACTAAAAATTATTTTTCTGTTACTGTATAATTAAGTTCAGCTGGAGTAAGATTCTTGCTAATGAAATAAATAGCGTAAGGTTTCTTGTCTTCTTCCTGTCCAAGGACGACGCCTATGGAAATATCTGATGCATCGGTGGAGATGTGAAATGGTATTTTCCAATTTGGTCCCCTCAACACCAGTGTTGTCAATATCAGCTTCTTGAGTCCTGGAAATGCCACATCACACTTTTAAGACCATTGAAACTCCACATTACCAGTCAAAGCATGTAAAGGTGCAACGGTTCTTGCAAAATTTTCCATAATCTACGATAGTATCCAGAAGCACCAAGGAAACTATGTAACTCTGTTTGTGTGTGTGGTGTAGGTAGATTAAGGATTACCTTTATTTTTGTTGGATCTACTCTAATTCCATCTACAAAAATATAATTCCCTAGTACCACACCTTCTGTCATCATCATGTGACATTTTTCATGGCTTAAACATAACCTGGTAGCAATGCATCGTTCCAGTACCTTCTCCATATTATTCAGTGCTTGGTCGAAGTCATCATCATAAGGAGTGAAGTAATCCATGTAGACTTCAAGCCCTTTATTGATCAAGTCGTTGAATATGCTCAGGATGGCCCTTTGGAATGTGGTTGGAGCATTACATAGTCCAAAGGGAAATACTCTGTATGCAAAGGTACCCTAGGGGCAGGTGAATGTAGTTTTATATTGATCTTCTGGGGCAATCTAGATCTGATTGTAGCCACTAAAACCATCTAGGAAAGAAAATAATTTCTTTCCTGCTAGAGTATCCAGGAGCTAATCGATGAAAGGTAAGGGGAAATGATCCTTTTGAGTGGCTTTGTTAAGTTCCATGTAGTTAACACAGATTCACCATTTCCCATTTTTCTTTGGGACGATCACTAATGGGGAAACCCACCGACTATATGAGATAATGTATATAAAATCTATATCCAACAGATTTTGTAATTCTTCCTTAAAAATATCCCTGAGATGGGGATTTAGTCTTCTCTGCGGTTGTCGGATAGGTCGAGCGTCTTTCTCAATATAAATGTGGTGTGTGCAGAGTTGCAGATCAATACCTTTCATATCAGAATACTCCCATGCAAAAGCTTGTTGGTATTTGGAGAGGACTTGAATCAACTTTTGTTGTTGTCGTTCATCTAAATTGGCATTGATGTTCAGAGACCTCCCTGGTGCAATATCGACGGATTTGTTGTTATGAATAGTTGTAGTTGGAATTTGTTGTTCCATTAAATATTCCAGCAGGTCTCCCTGTGCTTCACAGTCTAGAACAACTTGGAGCATTTGGCAGGTTGGGTTACTCACGGTGGCTGGGCTATTAATAAAACCACCGATTATGTCATCCTCTAGCTAGTTTTTAAGTCTGAGGGCTTCTTCTAACATGAGAGGGGCTCATAAATCCTTTTCTGGATATCGTGGTGGTGGAAATTGTGGATATACGAAAGTTGGGCTTGGCTTGGCATGAGGATATAAGATGAGATTCTTTATGACACCTCCTCTAGAAATTGTCATATTACTCGTTCGACATCCTATGTACGCATCTGCTATTGCGAGCCATGGTCTGCCTAGTATCAATGGGTGCCCTTCAAGTCCACTTCTTGGGTTGATGATGAGAAAATTCGTCGAATACTCCCAAGAGTCGACAAAGATGGATATATCATGTAATGTGCTAACTGGTCGAACCACCGATCGATCTGCCAATTGTAACATAATTGGGGTGGGTTCGAAGGAGTCAAAACCCAAGGTATTGCAAGTCACAATTGAATGATGTTATCATAAGGTTCTTGATAAATGTCACCCTTTCCCATTAGATTCAATGTTTATACCCATTCATCTTTCTTACCCTTAATCAAAGTTGCCTTAAGTACTTCACCTGGTAATGTACCATAGGGTGATCTTTGTAAATTATATTGAAATATCTCAACATATTCTTCTAATGATTCATTTTCTTTTGCAGTCGTTTGAAAGATTTCATATTTCAAGTCTCTAGTTCTACAATAATCTTGATATTTTTTTAATAAGGCTTGTTTCATACCATCCCATGAGTTTATAGTTCTCCCCCCTAATCCCATAAACCAGCGTAGATATGCTCCTTTCAAAGTGGAGGGGAACACTTTTAATTTTTAGGGTTCAGAGGTGTAATCATACCCTCTACATAGGACATCAAATTCAAATAAGAATGCATCCAGGTCTTCTGAGATCAATCCATGGAAGGTTGGCAGGTTCTGTAGGGGAATTGCCTTCATGGGGGCATTGTCAATTAGATCAACTATCAGATATTCCAATGTGGAAGTCTGGGGAGGTTGTTGATTTGGTTGTGCCATTTGATCGAAAATGTGCCAGAAATCTTCAGGGATTTCTTGATCTAGGTATTTTATTCGAGGTGTTTGATTATCTGACCCTCTAGGGGATTTGATTTCAGTCCCTCTATCTGGTATTTCAGGTATGCCTTCTTCTTTTGTAGGAGATTCAATATCAGGGGGTGGTGATGGATCTGCCTTGGCAACCCTGCTGGTTTCTCCTTCTCCTTCCTCCAGATTATGAGAATTTCCCTCTTCTAAAGGGGTGAGAGGTGGAAGATCTGTGCTCTAAAAGCTTTGCTCAGTCCCTTCAGTTTTTCTATGAATCTCAGCGTGGGTTGTAGTTGGTGAGACTTCTACCTGAGGGATTCGGGTAGATCCTTTCCTAGGTCCAACCGAAGCTTGAGATTCATCTTTTTAGATGATGTCATCTATGAAAGTGCTTCTCCCATGGAGGACCGGGCCCTGGGCTTTGGTAATTTTTGGTGGAGTTTTTGGTTTTTCAAGATCTTTCTTCTTAGTCATACACACTTCACTCAAAAAGAAATTCAAGAAAGAAAAACACGTATGCAACCTCTTAATGTGTCAGCTGGAGGTAGGCGTTGGCATAAGAATCTTACTTATTGTCTGCGTAGGTTCTTACCTTCCGTCTTCAATACCTCGTCCTCTAGAGGCACAATCTATGCTACCTTTGACATTCTCCCCGACAACGACGCAAAAATGTTGGGCTCTAAAGATGTCCTAAAAACAACCTTAGTTTAACATTAATTTATCAATCTGAGGATTGGTCTTTTATCTCAAGAACATTAGCAAAGTCTATGCAGATAGCTTGTAGAGGCTAAAATCACGTAGCTAAAGAAAACCTGAGTTTATCCACAGTCAAGTTCCTCAAATGTTCATTTAAAGATTCTAAGATTAAGATCTTACTTAACAGAATTGAAATCTAATTGCTAACATGCTATGAATGAAAAGGAACTAGCTAACCTGCTAAATTCATTTAACTAAAAATCAATGATTGAATTTGAGTAAAGACTTGCAGAATTGACTATTAACTAGGAATCGAATTGTTGGAAAGGAAATATCAAATTATTCTAATGGAAAGAAACTGCAATTGTAATATAATCCTAAGGAGCAACAAACATAAATGAATGGAAAGGAAAAAAAATTGTAACTTTAACTGAAAGGAACGACAATTGTAACCTATTCAAAAGGAACAACAAATGCGAATCTTAAGTAAAAGGAACAACGCATGTGAAAACATGAGGAATTGTCAAGCAGAAAACTATAGTAATGGAAATTGGAATCAGTAATCATTAACACTCAAGAGAGATATCTATCTTCTTTATGCAAACCGTATGAAATCATTAACATGCTTATGCATTCGTCTTAACTATTGTGAAAGGGAATTGAATCGTAAAACAGAAATCAAACTGATACAATTACGGCTGAAACAATAGCTCCTTTAGACTGGTCCCTTGGTCCTTAGAAGCACTGCTGCTAGAAACTCAGTATATAGAAATGGTGAAAACGATCAAATCTTTTATTAACTTCATAGCTGGTACATCATTCACAAAAATAGCTTGTGCAGAGTAACTCTGAGTCTGAATACTTGAATCACAATTCTTAGATTAGCTTTTAGGATCTATTATCCTCTATATATACAATAATCTGAGTAAATCAAGCCATCCTGAGGATCAGAAGATCCTCAGGATTGCTTTACTATTATAAAGTTACAATATAGAAAACCGAATCATCTTTAAAACTTCTTTTGTGCCAAAAGTTCTTAACCTCTAATGGCTCACTCATCTTCAAGATTTCCTTTTCTATTTTGGTTTTGACAATATTTAACCAATCCTGTAACAAAATCAAACAATTCAAACCGTATTTTAGAATCTATTCATCATGACTTCAATAATATCACTAGAAGGCATGTTAATCATTTTCTATCCTAGTTATCCCTAATTAATAGAAAAGTCACTCAAGATTGTATCACAAACTATGGGAATAAGGAGGATATTTGTACCTTTTTCATAACCCAATAGGAACCATGCCTCTATCCTATGCATCTGATAAATCTCTCCCCCTTTGTAATCAATGGAAAATGTATCTTTCCATCTGGGGTTGCTCCCCCTGACTAAATTATCCTCTTATGGTGCTTCCTTGTGTAAATCTAAGACATATAAGATAAGCATTCAAAAAGCATTCATTTTGGAGTAGAAATAACTCCAAGTCTCCGATGAAGATTGGTATGTGCTTCGTCTTGGAGTGCATCACCAGGTTCTTCGAGATACTGATGACGCTTGTATTATCACAATAGATTGGAATGGGCTCATCATTGTCAACCTGTATATCAGTTAGAGTTTGTTTCATCCAAAGAACCTGTGTACAACATGATGTTGTTGCAATATACTCTGCCTCAGTTGTAGATAAATATACTGATGATTGTTTCTTTCTTAGCCATGATACTAAACACTCACCCAAGTAGAACGTTGCTCCATTGGTGCTTCGTCGGTCATCAATACAACCTGCCCAATCTGCATCTGTGTAGGGAATAAGTGATAGATCCTTTCCTTTTGGATACCATAATCCAAAATCTTATGTTCCTTTGAGATATCTGAAAATTCTCTTCACTACTAACAAATGTGAATCCTTTGGTGCTGCTTGAAATCGTGCCACTTGTCCAACTTCCAGCATTACATCTGGTCTACATGTTGTCACATATAGTAGGTTTCAATCATTGACATGTGTTGCCTCTGATCTGTAGACTTCGAATCATCATCTTTGCTCAACTTGCAACTGGTTTGCATGAGAGTGATAACTGATTTGAAATCTTCCATTCCGAACCTATTTATCATTTCTTTGATATACTTGGTTTGAGAAATAAAGATTCCTTGGTTTCTTTGACGTATCTGAAGTCCCAAAAAGAAGGATATTTCTCCAAATAACGTCATTTCAAATTCATTCTGCATATATTTTGCAAATTTCTAGCTTAACCTGTCATCATCACTACCAAAAATAATATCATCAACATAAACATCAATTAATAAAATATTACCTTCACTTACCTTGATTTAGAGGTTGTTGTCTGCACTTCCTTTTCTGAACCCTTCCTCTTGCAGATACTTATCTAGTCTAGAGTACCATGCTCTAGGAGCCTGTTTTAGACCATACAAGGCCTTCTTTAATTTGAACACATAATCTGCGTTCTCTGACAACTGAAATCCTTCTGGTTATTCAATGTAGACTTCTTGTTTAAGTTCCCCATTCATAAAAGTTGATTTTACGTCCATCTGATATACTTTAACATTTTTGGAGCATGCATAGGCTAAAAGAAACCAGATTGCTTCCATTCTAGAAACTAGGGAAAATGTCTCTTCAAATTTGATTCCTTCAATCTGTGCATATCCTTTACATACCAATCTAGTTTTGCTCCTTGTAACTTGTCCATATTCATTTAATTTATTCCTGAAAACCCATTTTGTGCCGATCACATTTTTATTCTTTGGTCTTGGAACCAGTTCCCAAGTGTCATTTTTCTCTATTTGATCCAATTATTCATTCATGGCTTTATTCCAAAATTCATCCTTGTTGGATTCTTCAAAACAGTTTGGTTCAATTGTAGATAATAGTGCTAGGTGTGTTTTTTTTGGTGAATAGATTTTTCTTCTAGTCTCAACTCCTACATCTTTGTTTCCAATAATCTGATCTGAAGGATGATTCTTATGTACTCATTTGATAGGTGTCTTTGGATATACTTGTTGAGCTTGCTCTTATGTTTCTGTGGGCTTCTCTTCATATTCCTCTTCTACTTCATCTTTTGTTTCTTCTTCTTTGAAAAGTTGTTCCATTGATTTTTTTTCTTCTTCCTTTGATTCTGGTCTTCCTGTTTCATCAATTGTTACGTTGAGGCTTTCCATAACTTTGTTCAATCTTAGATTGTAACACTTGTATGATTTCCTTTTACTTGAGTAACCAACAAGTACTTCTTTGTCCAAACGAGAGTCAAACTTTCTCATTCTTCAATATTCTCTTTTGATGTAGCATTTGCTTCCAAAAACTCTGAAGTGCTTCACATTTGTTGGTCTTCCTTTCCATATCTCATAGGGAGTTTTATCATTGTTTTTTATGATCATTACTTTGTTTTGAATGTGAAATGTTGTATTCACTTCCCGTGTCCAAAATATATCTGTCAATTTGGAATCCATTATCATTGTTTGAGCCATTTTCTGTACTGTCTTGTTCTTTCTTTCAACAACTCCATTATGTTGAGGTGTCCTAGCAATGAAGAATTTCCTTTTTATTCCATGACTGTTGCAGTAGTCCATAAATTCCTTTGAATTGAACTCTCCTCCATTATCAGATCTCAAGAATTTGATTCTTGAATCCATCTCATTTTCAACCATTTCCTTGTAGATCTTGAAGTTTTCAAAAGATTCTAACTTGTTCTTGAGAAAGAAAACTACGGTCATTCTTATATAATCATAAATTAATAACATAAAGTATCTCTCACCTTTTAAGACCTTTGCTGTAGTTGGTCCAACTATATCGGTATGCACAATTTCCATTGGTCTTGTTGTTGAATATTCCTCTGATTTGAACCTAGTCTTTGTTTGCTTTCCTTGTTGACAATGCTTGCATAAAGTGTTGTTTGGTTTCGTGACCTAGGGCATTTCTATGATTGCTTCTCTTTTGCTGACTTTGACAAGGTTATCAAAATTCACGTGACCCATTCTTCTGTGCCATAGCCAACTTTAATCTTCCTTTCCTAGACAACACTTTTCATTTCCAATTTCACTTAACACATATATGTTGTTTGAAGTTCTTGCAGTTGTACTGACCAATTTCCCTGAACCTTCTCTTCTTATCTCACACTTTTGTGAATTGAAAGTAACTTTATGACCTTGGTCACACATTTGACTCACACTTAGAAGATTATGTTTCATATCTTCTACCACTAGAAAATTTTGTGCCTTTTCATTCTTGTTCCCAATTCGGACTGTGCCTTCTGCAATGATTTTGGTTGAATTATCATTTCTGAAGGAGACTGATCCATTTCTTTCCTTTCACAATGTAATAAATTTGTCTCTATCACTTGTCGTGTGTTTTGAACACCCACTGTTAACATACCAACCTTGTTTCTTCTTCTTAGATTGTAGAGTGACTGTGCATTCTTCATTGCTATATTGATCTTGCTTTCTTATCCATGTCATTTTTTGAGGTTCTTGTCTGTGACTGTTGTTATTCTGTTGAGGTTCTTTAGGAGGGACTGTCATTCTGCAATTTTCGGCCATGTGTCCAAAATTGTTACATTTGTAACATTCCACTTAAGTGCTCAAAGATTCAAACCTGTTGTAACTTCTTCTTTGTGTTTCACTAGGTCTTCTTGACCCCTTTGTGTATGACTCTCAATGTTGTTATTGTTCCTATTGTTAGCTTTGCAATTCACAACTTTATGTCCAAAATTATTACATGCATAACATAAACCAAAAAATATAGTTTGATACCCGGGAGTTGAATATCTTCTAAAAGAAGGTGATCTTATGAATCCTTCTTCTTCTTGAGGCGTATATGTCTGTTGTTGAATTTGAAATCTGAATCTTCTTAGTGGAGGAGTGTCCCTGTAATCTTCCTTGTATATCTTCCTATCCCCTTTGATTGTTTCTGCATAGCTTTTTGGATTTGTTTCTTGCTCTGTTGTTTTGGAGCTTGATCTCTTTTTTGTCTAATTGTATCAGACTCCAGACTTGTCAAGATGATATTTTTGACTGCTGATAATGTCATCTAGAACTTTTGAGCTATTCTGCATATTTTTCTTTTCAATATCCTTTCTTAGTGTGACAATCTCTGCTTCCAAGTTTCCAATGATCTTGTCCTTTTCTTCTAGTTATTCTTTGAGTGCTTCTTCAATTCTTTTATCTTCTTCTATTTGAACCTTCAATCTTGTGATCATTTGTTCTAGTTCTCGAGTGTCCTTTTTCTTGTCTAGTTTTGCTTGTAGTTTCTTGTTTTTCTTCTTTTCTTTTCTAATAACTTCTATGCCACACATTAATTCTTCTCAATAGTCAACTTCTGCCTCTTTAATTTCATCTTTGACTTCTTCATATCTTTCTTCGACTTCTTCATATTCTTCTTCAGAGTCTTCTTTGTCAGAATCTTTTACTGCCATGAATAGAACTCTTCCTGTCTCACTGTCACTGATTTCATCTTCATCTGATGATGAGATGTCTTCTTTGATGCGTAAGCTTTTCTTGAAATCTTTCTTTGTAGTTCTTTTGCCTTTATATGTGTGTTTTCCTTTTGAGTAACCTTCATCATTTCTCCATTGGTTCCCTTGTTCATTCTTTTGACGAAGTTGGCCACTTCTCCATCATCTTTCGAGATGTCGTTGTTGCTGCTATATTCTTCTTGTTCCTTTTTCTTTTGCTTTGATATTTTGGATGATTTGAAGGCTGCTTCTTTTACATATGGATTTTCCTGTTCATTTCTCATTTCATATGATATGAAGATTCCATGAAGTTCATCCATGCTTATTGATTTTAGATCCGATCTTTCTTCTAGTGTTGATATCTTAGGGTTGAATCTCATAGGAAGAGATCTTAGTACCTTTTGAACAATTACAGATTCTTCGATTTCTTCTCCTAATCCTATGATTGCATTCACTGTTTCATCAACTCTTAAGAAGTAGGCTGCAATATTCTCATATTCCTTCATTTTTAGTTGTTCGAACTAATCTCTGTAAGTTTGAAGCTTTGCTACTTTGACTTTTGTATCTCCTTCATAAATATTTCGAAGCTTGTCCCAAATCTCTTTAGTGGATTTACAATGTGCAACTTTGGTGAATATTGTTTCATTGAGACC
>JZKD02S0131634.1:64332-84357 GCA_000966675.3 Picea glauca
AGAGAACCATCAAGGAAGTGCTAGTACAGTGGAAAGATATGACTCTAGCAGATGCCACTTGGGAACCAACTACCATTCTGCAGCAGTTTCCACATCTCAAGCCTTAAGGACAAGGCTATTTTTAAGGGGGAAGATATGTTAAGGTCCTAACCTGCACATAGGTAGATCAATGTATTCGGATGTAATAAAGGTCAATATTAATAAGGCCTTTCAATAAAATAGAATAAGGCGGATGTAACAAGACCTAATAGAAGCTTTCGCTTCTAGAAGGATCTTCCTCTAGATGCTTCTCTTAATAGACATATTTAGTATAAATAAGGGTCGAGGGTATGAAAACCCTAGCTTGGAGATTATTGTAACAGAGCACTGCTCGACTGGAGGTTTCCCCCTCGAAGAGGCCCGTGAACATTGATTTCTGAATCAAAGTGCTATTTCAGTTGTTGTTCTCATATTATTTATGTGTTATTGTGGATGATTATGCTGGTTATAATACTGTTATTCTGCCATTCCTAGCATTTTATTTCTGTTCTACGTATTTATTAGATCTGTTATCTTGCAGAGTCAATAATGGAAGAAGAGACAACAACAATGGACAATAGCGATATTGGAGGTAGCGGAAGTAAAAGTGGTCATCTAATGTTGTTCTCAACAAAAGAATTTTTGAAAAAACAAAATAAGGAAATTTTTTGTTTAGTCATAATGTCAAATAAGGTATAAGAATGTGAGGAAAAGAGTTACATGTCAATAGAGACTCAACAATTTTTGGATGATATTGCAATGATTGTTTCCAATTATATACCAATGGTAATTCTTCCCATGAGAAGTTTTTCACATCAAATGGACTTGATTCCAGGATCAATTCTACCTAATAAGGCTCCTTATTGAATGAATCACACAGAAAGAGAAGAAGTAAATAGGAAGGTGTGGGAATTACTTGATAGGGGTTTGATCCAATAAAGTTTAAGTCATTGCATTGTCCCAACAATATTGATACCGAAAAATGGTAGTGAATGGAGAATGTGCATTGATTCATGAGATCATAACAAGATTACTATCAAGTATCGATTTCCCTTACCAAGAATGGAGGACGTCATGGATTACTTAAGTGGGGAAAAGTGATTTTCAAAATATATTTTAAGATTGGATACCATCAAATTCAAATAAGGGAAGGTGATGAGTGGAATATAGCATTAAATATGAAGGATGGATTGTGTTGGCCCTCGACCAAGTTTTGAGGAAATCTTGGTTAGGTTTGACCACTTTTTGGACTTCGACGCACTGATCGAAGAAGGAGCGCCCAAGTGGAGCTAAGCTCATGGATATCACTTGTTTTGTGGGGTTTATGGACCTAATAAGGGGTTCTTAGGGTTTTTGTAATGGGTTATGGGATGTCAACCCATGGGTTTACCCATGATTAGGCCTTTTTGTAAGAAATTGTAAAAGTATAAATAAGTAAGATTATAAGGTAGAAGTAGCTAAGTGATGTAAGAGAATTAGAGAACGAAGTCTAAGTACCTAAGTGCATGAAGATATGAGTGCTTTATGCAACATAATGTGTATGTAAGGCTCTATACTTAGAGGAGTTGGCTCTGTTCCTCGACCTAATTTTGGGAAGGAGGATCTGGTGCTTAGTGCACAGATCTCCTGTCCCTTACGAAGCTTGGCTCTATGGCTTAGTGCACAGGAGAGGATGAATGTAAGAGATTGAAGAATAATAAAGAAGACGAAGCAGTTGGTGGACGTAGCCCTACACTGGGGTGAATCACGTATATCTTGTGTGTTCTGGTTGCTTTGTGTTGTGTTGTTTATATTATGAATTTGCTTTGCTTATTATGTATGTTAGTTAGATATATAGATTCTTAGTGCTTCACATGTCGTAAGGATGAATGAATGTTAGATATAACTATGTTTTGTGTGCTAAGTGGTTGAAGTGCTTAACCTTTATTGTTATTGCGCCAATCTATCTTAGGGTTTGTTCTGTGATGTTAATAAGGCTAATAAACTAATGCATATCATCTTCTAAGAGTGGATAGAATACTTTGCGAAGTGTTATAATCACAGATCTCTGTCCTAGCTTGGTTACAGACACCTGAGTCCTGTAGCCCCCCCTGCCTCTACCTCAGGCAAGACTTCGTCTGCTTCGCAGGTGTTTCCGAAAGGGCAGGTAGTTAGGGTTTTTTTGGTGCGTTGTTGAAGCATTGAACCCTGGGTCTGACCCTGTGCCAACAAATGGTTCTGTTGGTGGGACCTGCAACTATGATTGTTGGGAACTTAAGTAAAGAAAAGAGAAGATATGTGTGTATATCTGTTGTTGTAGTGCGCAGTACTCTACTTGACTTGCAAAGCTCTATGCTAAGAAAGAAACCCAGTCTAAAGAAAAGAGGTAAGATCTTAAAAGAGGTAAAGCTTTGTGCTTGATAAGAGTAAGATAAGCAATTTTTTTTTTTCGAAAGCATGAATTTAGGTATGTTTAATAGATTATGTCCTAGTCTGAAAGCTAGGGAGAAGTTGGAAGAAAGATTTGATATCAATAAATTTGATAGAAATGAAGAAATATATGTTATTCCTATGCATAGAAAGAATTTTTGGACTAATAAGTGGATGCAGGAACCTAGAAAGAATTTTTGTAGATTGCAAGTCCAACACTGTGATCCTAGTGTGTAGTACAAGATAAGTTGGGGAACATACAAGAGAAAGAGAGGATTGACACTATGTTATAATTGCAGAAGACTGGGACATATTGCTAAGGAATGCCCTGGTGCAGGCCCTATTTGTCTTTGTTGTAAAATTGTTGGTCATGAAGTTGAGGATTTCCCAAGGATGATTTCTAAAGTTGAAAAAATGAACACGAGATAAGAAAACTATGAAGGAATTCAAGATAATAAGAGCATGTTAGAGAATCATCAAGAGAATGAGTCAGAGAAAGCTCAAACTATTTTATCACATTTGAAAGAAACGATGAATGATCACAAAGATGTCAGTTTACCAAAGATCTTGAAGGTAAAACAACGCATAAATGAAAGAATAGGAGACTTCGGCATAGACTATGTCTTAGATGAGGAAACACAAGTAAATATTATGATGGAAGACACTTGGGAAATTTTGGGAAAGCCTACTGTGATACCTTCATTGGGAAGGATAGGCTTGTTCAAGGGAAAGATGATAACCCTATGTAGAAGAGTTACTAATGTACCTATTATTATCCATGGAAAATCGACTAAAGAGGAATTTGAAGTCATTAAGTCAAGCAGAGGAAGAAGCTACATAAAATAAAAAGCAAGAACTAAGGGATTTCGTAGCTAGAAAAATAGACCGACTAATAGAAGAACGAGAAGATAAATCGAAGCAACATAAGGCAAGAGAATTAGTTGTCGAGTTTAAAATAACACAAGAAGGTTTGAAGGACCTATCCATGCAAGAAATAAGTATATCCACCCAGGAAATAGTAAGAGAAGGGATATTAACTTCAGACCCTATGAGAGCACATCAACAATGCAAAGTCACTATGCTAGGAGAAGATAAGAATAAGAATGGAAAGAAGAATCCAAAAACAGTTAGAGAGAATCAAATCACAGGAAAGAAGGAAAGGAAGCTCAGTAATAAGAAATCCAAGTTGGAAAAAATACAGGAAGTTACAGAGAAAAAAGGGAAGACTTTGCAGGAGGCAGGTTTGCAGGATTTGAACCTCGCTGAAATAGTTGAACTGCGGAGAATGGGAATTTTCCCTGGCGAAGCTATATGATTGTTGGAGGTGCCCCGACCATTAGAAAAACACTCCAGAACATCTAGGAAACAAATTTATGGGAGTATGGATTGCGTTTCGGATGTTGAGACCGCGCCATAACAGACAGATTCGCATTAATGGAAGCATGCCTTCCTGTTGGAAGAATCTCTTAAGATGCTCACTTATTTAACCCATTAGACGCTGTGTCGGGACCAATTTTTTGCTAACCGTGATTATCTAAGACAAGAAGAGAATTGATTGTCTTGTGTTATTAGAAACTAGAGGTCGTTGTCCATTTGTCTACCCCTCTATCTGTTCGCCTACCCCGACCTGTCTGTTTAACAATGAGAATGTCAGGAGAATGCACTGAGTTAGAGAAGTACATCGAGGAGGTTCTTAAGAATTTTATGGCTGATAAAGATATGTCTGAAGGAGTGCATGCGTCATCTACTAGGGGACTCTAGGATTCCCCTTTGACTAGACATCGTTCGAGCCGTGTCAACCCCGCAACTGAGCAACGAAGTAAGCATTGTGGCGATCTGGCTAATGTGAAGCGGATCCCATCGATCTTACCAGATTATATCCTACCCTTGGCTGGCATGGTTAACCGCGACAACATCCCATGGGACTTTGAGTATACTTTGATCACCACGTACATCCCAAAAGGAATATGCGTAGTTGGGAGTCAGTTGGGACAGATCCCACTACTGAAGAACAATGACTTCAACCTTGGAGATAGAAAGAACTATGCGATGATCGCACCCAACAGATACTTGATGAAGACCATTGGGAAGAATCCTCACCTGGTCTCCCAGCCATGGATTAAGGAGTTGGCACAGTTCACTATACTAAATGTGATGAATATTCCCCATTTTTGTCGAAACTAGGAGGTTAACGCTTGCGTTAAACTCTTCTTTTTGTGCTACCATGGTGGATACTTATGGCTCGACCGACAAATTACTGTGGATCTCACACTGATCCACCTGATTATAAGATTGAGCATGCAGGGATCCAACCTTCAACATTTTTACCCAGGGAAGACCTCAGATCGCTCCCTGGCCCAACGCATCAAGGAGGCTTATGGTGAAGTCGAAAAGGGAAAGCGAGGCTACAAGGTAGCCTCTATCCAGGATGGCGCAGTGCACCTCACTTTCCAACTCATAGTTGGCAATCTCGTAAGAAAGAATCACCCCACATAGGTCACCGGGTTTGTGGTGGAGCTCGCAGGAAAATGTGTGGAGGGAATGCAGATGAATTGGGCGAGTTACCTTGTCAATGAGATCGAGAAAGACTGCAGTGAAGCTCAAGATCAGGGATACGAGTTCCACTTTAGCTGGCTACTCGTATTGATTGCATTTCTCGCTTGGAAAATGTCGGAAGGAGCCACCTTCCTGAAGATCGAACCATCAGAGTCGTTGGCTGCTAGGTTCTCAACCTTGTGGTACACCAATGAAATGTCGAAGCAATGGAAGTTGAACATCCTGTTCCATGCATATTATCAGTAATTGAAGGTTACCATCGAGTCATTCTCGCACATGAAATCACGCACCCTACACCAGTACAGACCAATAGCCAAGTTCCATGCAGATCTACATTTTATCTATATCACTGCGGACAAAGATGAGAGAAAGGAGGAGTTACAATCTTATTACAAGCTGACAGATGAAGACCTGGAGAAAATCACGAAGGAATGTATGGAGGAATTTCAGACACCTATCGTTGATGTTGAACTCTATGATGCTGACATTATAGGAAGCCCCTTGGTCACCCTATTCAAGCATGCAGGATAGTCCAGTGCGGAGAAGAAGAATAAAAAGGAGGAATTTCATAATATAGAGACTGATGAGGAAGATAGCGCCTCGGAAGAAAATGGATCTGGCTCTCTGGGAGGAGGAGACAAAGTAAAGGGAGAAGGAGGAGGGGATGAAGGAGAAAATAAAGGAGAAGGTGAAGATACACCACTTAAGTATCCCCCTACTGAAACACCACAGAAGAGGAAGGTTTCTCCAAATAAACCTTCATCTAGAAAGAAGACCCATACTAGTAATCCCCAACTAGAGGCCACATTCATGGAGGACGACATCATCTTGGTCCATGATGCGATGGAGGATGTGTCTGAAGATCTCTTGCAGAGATATGGAGTGAAGCAGGAA
This sequence comes from Picea glauca, assembly GCA_000966675.3. Lineage (NCBI taxonomy): Eukaryota > Viridiplantae > Streptophyta > Pinopsida > Pinales > Pinaceae > Picea > Picea glauca. The sequence goes on from JZKD02S0131634.1 coordinate 70,210, forward strand.
GAGTTGTATGAAAGGGTCGAGAAGGAGCTGAAGGAAATACAACAAGTTATTCAATTGATCCATGTAGTACCTACTGCACCTTCTTCGTCACAGGTTGCAGAATTGGTGGATGAGCTCGCCCAATTAATAAGACTTGGATATGTTATAGAGGCTTGACTTAAAAAAGTACAAGAAGAAAGGAGAAATCTACAGAAGCCTTGAAGCAAGGGAAAGAGGAAGTATTAGAGAAACTATGAGTTGTGCGGTACTGCGTAACCACCTATGAAAATGAGAAAGATCAGTTTCGGGCGATGCTCGAGGAGGACAAAGCGAAGATATAGAGAGAAAAGGACCAATTGCTCGCAGAGAAGAATACGATCAAAAAAGTGATGAATAAAGTACTTCGCTCTTTGCTAGGCTTGGAATAGGAGGATCATGGGTCAATCGAGGTTCAAGTGGTGAAGCTTGTTGAGACCATCCAACAACTTCAAGAGAGGATAACAAATTTGGAGATCCAAGCAGTACCGAGCACCCCACACGAGGTGCGTGACCAGAGGGAGGAAGCCGCCAAGAATGCAGTTGGAAGGATCAGAGCCCTCCCCTCAGAATGAAAAAAACTAAAAGATAGAAGCACACAGACTCATGAACTCCTCACAGAAGATCTGGATCTAGGGAAATTGGAAGCGCAGTTACAGGAAGCACAAAAACAGGCACTGTCAATACATGTGCAAATGAAGCTACTCACTGCGGTAGAAAGAATGAAGAGATCTCAAGAACAATGCGTGGTACAACAATAGATTATTGCTATCCAAGGCAGGGTAATGGAAGTCGTGCAAAATATGCAAATTGTGCAGGATGAAGCCTTCAAGGTGTTCGAAGAAATTGAGGGACAAGGCTCGCAACTAGACCAAATGGTTGCAATAGTGGAACAATGCCTGGAAGGGCCTGTTACAAAGAAGATGATCCAAGAGCTCACTGAGCAGGAGGCTTAGGTGAAGAAACAAGTCGAGGTCACTTGAGTGAAGCTCAAGGCCTTCGAAGCAGCGTTGCCTAGACCTGAGTGACTCGGGACGAGTCACAGTTGAGTGTTGGGGGCCTGTTGGCCCTCGACCAAGTTTTGAGGAAATATTGGTCAGGTTTTACCACTTTTTGGACTTCGACATAGTGATTGAGGAAGGAGCACCCAGGAAGAGTTGAGATCATGGATATCTCTTGTTTTGTGGGATTTATGGACCCAGCAAGGGGTTCTTATGGTTTTTGTAATGGGTTATGGGATGTCGGCCCATGGGTTTACCCATGATTAGGCATTTTTGTAAGGAATTGTAAAAGTATAAATAAGTAAGATTATAAGGTAGAAGTAGTTAAGCGATGTCGGAGATTTAGAGAACGAAGTCTAAGTAGCTAAGTGAAAGAAGTTATGAGTGCTTTGTGCAACAAAATGTGTATGTAAGGCTCTTTACTTAGAGGAGTTGGTTCTGTGCCTCGACCTAGTTTTGGGAAGGAGGATATGGTGCTCAATGCACAGATCTCCTGTCCCCTGCGAAGATTGGATGTATTTCTTAGTGCACAGGAGCGGATGAATGTAAGAGATTGAAGAATAATAAAGAAGATGAAGCAGTTGGTGGACGTAGCCCTACACTCGGGTGAACCACATATATATTGTGTCTTCTTGTTGCTTTGTGTTGTGTTGCTTATATTATGAATCTGCATTTCTTATTATGTATGATAGATGGATCTATAGATTCTTAGTGCTTCACATGTGATAAGGATGAATGAATGTTAGATCTAAATCTGTGCTATGTGCTAAGTGGTTGAAGTGCTTAATATTTATTGTTGTTGTGCCAATCTATCATAGGGTTTGTTCTGCAATGTTAATAAGGCTAATAAACTAATGCATATCATCTTCTAAGTGTGGCTAGAATACTCTGTGAAGTGTTATAATCTCATATCTGTGTCCCAGCTTAGTTATAGACACCCGAGTCATGTAACCCCCCCTGCCTCTACCTTGGGTGAGACTCCGCCTGCTTCGCAGGTGTCACTAAAAGGGTCGGTAGTTAGGGTTTTGTTGGTGCAATGTTGAAGCGTTGAACCCCCGAGTATACCCCTGTGCCAACATATGGTTCTGTTTCCCCCGGGTTTGCAAGTCCAAGGAAGAGTACTTGGAGCATGTGAAGCAGGTGTTAGAAAGGTTGAAAGTGGAGAAGCTACAAATCAACTTGAAGAAGTGTACTTTCTTGTGAGAAGAGTTGGTTTTCTTTTGTTTTATGGTTTCCAAAAAGGTTTTGAAGATGGATCCTGAAAACGCGAAATCCATTGTGGATTTCCCAGTGCCTAGATGTACGTTTGATGTAAGTAATTTCCATGGTTTGGTGAGATTTTATTTATTTTTTATCAAAACAAATTAGTGGGATTTGTGCAACACTCATTGAATATATGAAGAGGGAATATTTCTAGTGAACAACAATAGAAACTAAGTCTTTTGCAACCTTGAAGAAGAAGGTAACCAGATAGCTAGTGTTGGCACTTCCAAAGTTTAGCAAGGTATTTCAAGTAGATTGTGACACAAGTGGTTCAGCCATTGGAGTAGTCTTGAGTCAATATGGTTAGATGATAATATTATTTAGCAAGAAGTTGAATGATGCTAAGAAAAGGTACTATGTTTATCATCATAAATTTTATGCCATTGTTCAAGCCTTGAAGAAGTGGAGACACTATTTTATACCAAAGGAATTTGTGGTGTTTACAGATCATAAGGCGTTGCAATACCTAAATAGTCAAGGAAATCTTTATTAGAATCATTTGAAATTGATGAAGTGTTTATAGAGTTACTCATTTGTTTTAAAACATAGGTATGGAAAGTCTAATAAGGTTTCTAATGTATTAAGAAAGAGAGTAATGTTCTTGAATACCATGACTATTGAGGCTATTAGTTTGGACAACATGAAAGAGTTGTATGCAGAAGACATACATTTACAGAGGCATGGAAAGAATGCAAAGAACCATGGGTACAAATAGGAGGCCATATTTGCATTTCCAAATGAGGGATTCCTTTTTAAAAATTGAAAATTGTGTATTTCATGGAGTTCATTGAGACTGCATCTCATTAGAGCGTTGCATAGAAAAGGTTTAGGTGGGAATTTTGGAGCGGATAAGACCAAGGCATTGGTGGATGAAGAATATTTTTGGAATAGTATCAACAAATATGTTAAGAATTTCATTGAATGTTGTATAATTTTTCAATTGGCCAAGGGGAGAAATCAAAACACTAGGTTACATACTTCTTTATTGGTATCCAAGAAGCCACATAAAGAGATAAGAATGGGTTTCATTTTGGGATTTCCTAAGACAAAGAGAGGTTATGATTCAATTTTGTTGGTGGTGGATAGATATTATAAGATTGCACTTTTCATACCATGCAAGAAGACCGATGATGCTACAAATGTGGTTGTGTTATTTTTCCAAAAAAATGTAAGGTTGGAGGGGTTGCTTAGGAGTATCACTTTAGGAAAAGATAGTCGATTTCTTGGACATTTTTGGAGGAATATTTTGAAGAAGACGGGTTCCAAGTTACAATACATATTAGCATATCAACTGCAAATAGATGGTCAAATAGAGGTAGTTAATCAAAGTCTTGGGTGACTTGTTGAGAATTTGGATATAACTCAAGTTGAATTCATTTACGACAATTTAGTGAATAGATCCATTAGAAAAATTACATTTAAGTTAGTGTATGGGAGGTCTTCATAAGGTGTTGTATACTTGGTTAAGTTCTTAGAAGTCGAGGATAAAAGGAGAGTTGTTGTAGATAATTTTGCAAAAAGCATGCATGACATTCATGAGCAGGTTAGAAAAAAGTTACAATAGAGTAATCCTAGATATAAGCAGAAGGAAAATTTATGTAGTAAGTTGAAGGATTTTGAAGAGGGTGATACAATCATCACACATTTGAGGAAGGATGTATTTTGCAGAGGAATGTACAACCAAATCAACTATAATAAAATTGGTCCATGTAAGATTTTGAGATTTGTTTTTGATAAAGCTTAAAAGTTGGATTTGTCAGAGGCCTTTGACATTTCACCAATACTTGGTGTTTTTAAATTATATGAGTTTCATGAAGGAGAAAGGGATGGTGAAGTAGGCACCATGTAAGAATGGGAAGGACAATTACCAATCAAGTTGACTAAATAATTTGATGAAACATTGGCAAAGCGAGTTAGTAGGATGGGGAAGAAACCCATTTTGGTGGAATTCTAGTATGGTTGTGGGAAAATAGAGGAAGCATGTATGGGTTTTTCCTACAAAATTTTCTAATAATGAGATCAAGGTCATAGGAGACTTTGGGTGGTCTAAGCAAGGGCATGGTGTTTGCACACAAATCGAGATTGGATGTCTCCATGTACTTGCCAATGTTTTCTTATGGTGGGTTGTGTCCATGCAATCTCATATTTTTCATTTCGTCCTCCATGGTGATCAATTATAGGAGGAATAAATATTTGTGACACCCCCTGTGTTTAGAGGTCACCGACCATCCTCTAAAAATATATATATTAGCAAAGGAAGGGATGAGACTATTGAGCTTTACCTATTGGGAAGATGTCGCGAACATGGAGATAAACTTTTTTCCAGCACCCATGCCTTTTTTTTACTCGAGAAGATATTTCAGTGCGATATAGATATGGACGCCAAGAAAATAGTTCCTTGTACAATAAGCAAGAGTAGGTAATTGTTGGATATTGTCATTGATGTCAACAGTCGATGTGATGATCTATTGTTAATGATGAATAACCACAACTGAGATTGTCATTGATGTCAACAGTCAATGTGATGATCTGTTGTTAAATGAAAAATGAGATTGTCATTGATGTCAACAATATATTAGTTAAGAAAGGGATGTCAAATAGTGTGCAGAGATCGAAAGAGAAAACAGGATAAGCAAATAATCAAAAGATCAAATCTCATAAGGATTAGCACATTGCACAGAGAGGAAATCTGTGACTATTGTTGATAACGATAGGATCAACGATGATTCATAATCAAGCTTTGAAGGAAGAACAAATTGTAGAGATGTCACTAGGATCAGTGAAAAGGATGAACAATTGATCATGCACAGAAATGGTGAGAGGCCTCAGCAATCATCCTATCAGAGTGAGAATCTTAGCAGTTGTCCGATCAAGAGGTTGACCTTGAGCTTGAGAATCGTAAAAGGATCGTGAGCGTCGAGTTCAGAGCAAGGAGCCATCAATAATCTCGATGGACGATAGAGAGCACTAGAGAGGATAGGAACTAATAGTCGTGGGCCATTAGATCCAGCATAGCTGCAAGGAGGATAAGTGTTGAACTCATTCAAACTCCAAAGCTCAGGAGGAGGAGTGATGCAAACTGTTAGATCCAAAGATAAAAAGGAGGAGCGATGTGGCTCATCGATCTGATGAGAGTGGAATATCAGATATCAGGAAATCAGGAGTTAGAAGAAGGGAGGTGCTCTAACCTCTGAAATACCAAAATGAGAAATCACGATTAAATCCAGACCATTGGATCGAGGCAATTTGATGACCGTTGATATGATTCAAGAGCCTTAACAATCGTCGGATTAAACCCGATTCCCGTCATCCATCAGATCATATCAATGTGGAAGGATATGATAAGCAAGGTAAAGAGGTTGTGAGATAAAAGTGTCAAAACCCCATCAGTCGTCGGATCACTGAGGCCATGGACCATTGATCTATCATGAAGCATTTCAGAGTTTCACAAGTTTCAAGCAAGGAAACTCATATCAGGAGTTCGCGATATGAGAAATCGCGACACACTCCTCTGGCTTGGCCCCTGGTCACAACTGGCGGTCACATTGATGAAGGTTAAGGTAGGAACTAACAAAGTGCTAAGCCCCTATCAGAATTTTTGAGTGTCAAGGAGTCAAGGATCCCGAAATCGAGGAAGTAAGACACGTTGACAGACCATGTCAGCTATGACACATGGTGCAATCAGACACTAACAAGTGTCAAGTCAATTTGGAATTTCGGGTACATGTAAATCGTGAATTTAATGTCACATGGCAGCTACTCGACATGTGCCAAGTCATCATGTGACGTCAGTAGGTTTACGTCACGTCGAGAGTTTCTACTTTGGGAGATTTGCATCGCAAGCAAATACTCTAATATCCAGAAGTCTTGAACACCGAAATTTTGAAAGGGACACGCATCAATAGAATGACAACTTTGAGAGATTTGGCACGTTGGATGTCACGAAAACCCGAAGGGAAAAGTGTCAAAATCCCGACAACCATTCATCTCAGTGGGTGATTAAATCACGATCGTTGATTCTAATAAAGCGCTCAAAGAGTGCACTATATCTAGCACTTGGTCACCGCAGTTGGTCGTATGGTTCCGAGAGGTAATATGAACCGTCCGATTGTTTCGGCAATTTCGTGATCGTGATTTTAGTAAAGTATGAAGTCACGAAGATTCGAATGTCTAAATGCCGAAACCCCATCATCCATCTATTTCATCAGGAGGATGAATCGTGGGCGTTGAACTGAGAAGTGATCAAACTCTCATTTGGTCTAAATTTCCTTAAGCGTGAGGTCACCACCATTTGTCATATTGTAAAGAGGTTTAACATTGCAGAGTGTAATGCATTGCCAAAATTGTTGAGCTATTGGTTCTGTAACACACGATCATGTGAAATGACTTGAAGGAAGCGCCTCCATGAAATCTGGTCTCTGTGAAGGAAAAAATATTTGATATCGAGTATAAAGGATTAAATTGATCCATGACTGTAATCAATTTATGAAAAACCTTCACGGTAAAATGAACAGATACACAATCACGATTAAAAGAGAATAAATCATGAAAATATGAATAAAGAATAAAAAGGAAAAATGATATTAATTGAAGTTAAGATTATCATTTTAAATGAAAAGGTACAATGGTTCAAATAAAGGGACACTATGTTTTAAATTGCACACCAGTTTGAAGATTATATAAATGAGAAAAAGTGGTGAGAAGAATGTGTCTATGTGGTTCACATTAGAAGATCTAAAATAGGAGAAGAGTCCAAGATGAAGAACTCTCCGTTCTAAGGTGCTTTTCAATGTCTAATTGAAGATCAAGAACAGAAGACGACAAAGAAACAATTATGCAATCCATAACTTGATAAAGAAGACCATACGAGCAGAGGCTGCAATAAACAAGTAGAAAGTACAACAATGGCTGCATGATTCAAATTCAATGAAGAGCATAACAATTTGAATTGCATTATAAAATAAGGGTGGTTGGGTGGTGCAAGGGCAGGTTGGAGCTTGTAGAGGGATTTGGTGCTTCCTTTTCAGTTGTAGCTGACTAAATAGGGGGTCGAAGCCTCCTACCAGTTAGTGCTAGTGAATAGAGGGAGTTGGTGCTTCCTTGTCAGTTGTAGGTGACTAAACAGGGGGTTGAAGCCTCCTACCAGTTGGTGCTGGTGAATGAGGGTGTGGGTGCATCCTTCCAGTTGTAGATGGTAAATGGGGTGTGGCAGCATCCCTTCAGTTGTAGCTGAAGAAACTTGGGGAATGTCTCTCCAACAAGTTGTAGCTTGAAAACAGTTTTGTAAAAGAACATTTTAGTAATGAGGAAAGAGTTGGTGGTTTTCCCTGTTGGGTTCCATGATAAAGTCTTGTGTTCATAATGTTTGTTGTTCATCATATATTGCTTAATTGAATAATTAATATGTGTTCTTAATATGGATGAAGTTAAAAAGAAAAACTAGGCAATACTGATTCACCCACCCATCTTAGTATTGTTGGATATTCCATCAATTGGTATCAAATCCAAGGTTCCTTTAAGCATAATCTAACAAACTGAAAGGAAGATCAAATTAAGCACACATGGATGAACAAAATATTTACAATGAGAATGGAAATCCAATACTTAGAAAAGAAGAATACATATTTTGGAGTACAAGAATGGAAATTCATCTGAAGGCATTGGGATATGATGTATGGAATTCAGCGATCACTGATTATTTCCCACCAGATAGATTAAGGACTCCAACTCAAAAGAAATCCAAGAAAATTAATTCAATGGAAATGAATACAATCCTTGATGGATTACCTGATGATATCAAAGAGAAGATAGGTGAATGTAACTCTGCAAAAGAACTCTGGGAAAAAATAAAATACCTCTACTAAGATGAGAAGTCAAATGAAGCAATTCAATGAGAACAAAGTTCAGTCTACAACAATTCTAGTGATGAAGATTATTTTAAAGAATACTCAGACATTGAAGCAACAGTCAATATGGAAGTTGAGCTTGAAATTTCTTTGGATGAACTGAGAAAATATAAAAAAAGGTGTAAACAACTAAAGGATCAACTTAAGACTATTGAAAAATTAAAGAAAGGGACTAAAGCCCTTAATAAAGTTCTCAGTCTACAAAGATCTCCTTCGAACATATATGACCACGCACACATAATTAAAGGATCAAGTCCTATTACTCAGATTGAGATTGAAGATGAAGTGTCTAGTGATGATACCTCCAAATAATCTACTCATCCTCCCAATAAGATGTATCAAATCAAAAGAGAAGACTCAACCATCAATAAAGGTAAAATCTCTCCACAATCTTCCGATTGCAATAATGTTGATATTGAATTATCCCCTGCAAGTAGAGAAGAAGATTCAAATACAATAACAGAATGTTCTGTTAGCATCTATCCCATGGAAGAAGAAGAATAAAAACTATCAAAGGCCAAAGAAAAGGTTGATTGGAGTCTCTCTAAATACCTCTATCACCATAATGAATCAGACTATAGCTATATTCATGACTACACTCAAGAATTTCTTGAAAAGAGTCAAAATCATGTCTTGGAAATAAAGCAAATGATCAAGGACAGTAAAAATATAATATATGAGCAGGACAATCAGTTAGAAGAGAAAGAAGAGGAAATCAAGAGACTGAAAAATGAAATCAGTCAAGCAAAAGAAGACAAGAAGGAAGATGATGTCTTAAGCAAAAACCTTGCAGATCTAAAAGAAATAAGGGAAAACAATGTCAATCCTAAAATCCAACTTGAAGAAGCCAAAAGGAGAGAAGAGGTAGTAAGGGACTAGTTGGACAAAAAGGAAGAATGTTGTCATATGATGGAAGCAGAAGTTGTGAATCTTATAAACAAGGTTGAGAAGTTAGACACCCAAATCAAGTTCTTGAACAACTCCATGACCTTGGATGAGATCTTGGATAGTCGGAGATCACCATATGAAAAAACTGGTCTTGTCTACAACAAGGAAGAAATTAGTAATCTCAAGAAACCTAATGCAAGTCCTTCATTTGTAAAGAGTGAAGACAGGTCTGATGCAAGTCTTTCTTTTATAAAAAGGGAAAGAAAGTATGATGTGGGTTCTTCATGTTCAAAGAATAAAAGCAACACTACAAAACTTAGAAGATCATATCAAGGAAGACATCCAGAACCTACTCATACACCTCAAAGCAAGTTCAGAAGAGAGACACCTTCATGGATGAATCAAAGAAGGTATGAGAGTGTCTTTAAAGGTTATTGTTTTTCTTGTAATGAATATGGTCATAAAGCCTTGGATTGTAGGAATCATGGAAGAAAACAAGTTGGTAGGTTCAACAACAGTATAATATGTTGGAACTGCAATCATGTTGGACATATTGCTACACATTGCTACACTATGAGAAGCTACAGTTGTGGTAGATATGGTCACAAAGACCATGGCTGTTGGAACTCAAAAAGACAACCAATAAGAAATGCTTCACACAATATTACAACAAGAGTAAATAAGAAGACCTGGAAAAGAAAATCTGAAGTAACAAACAAGAAAGATGAGGAAAATATTGTTCCTGAAACTGATGAAGTTAATGATAGGAGTTTGGAGGATGAAACTACAAATAAGGAATAATCTCAAGACAAGAATAAAGAAGCTTCTGGTGCACATAATAATGACGTTGATGATGAATCTCCAACGATAGAAAAACAAAACTAATTGAGTGATGATTACATCAGAAATCCTTCAATCCTATTTTAAATGGTACATTGAAACTCCTTCCAAAAGAGAAAAAAAAAATGATCTCTGTCCAAGAAAGCTGCAAAGACTATACTTAATGAAGCAAATTATCTGATGTATATTCCATCAATTAGTATTGATATTGAAGGGAATTTGTAAGCACATCAATATTCATATTGAACATAGGTCAGCTTAGGATTAATAGTAGTAAAATTCCTTGTGAACCCTATTTTGAAAAGAGCTCATTCGGTAAAATACTTCAAGTTTTTTCGGAAGTAAGGGTTACATCAAAAGGCGTGATGAGAATTTTGAAAATGTGATGCTATATCTGATGAAGGTATCCTTCTTGAATATTCTTCTACCAAGAAAGAATACAAATGCTACAATCTTAGGCTACATAAGATTGTCGAGAGTACATATGTGAATGTGGATGATATAAAAACAAATTGGTATCCTAGTTAGAGATCGATGAGAATCGATGGACAAAACCAAAGGTTGTTTGAATAAAGATGAGCTACAATTGTGCAGTGTTCCAGTAGGAAAGTGGCATCCGCAGAAGCAATGTTCTGATGTACAAAATGAGGTAAATGACATTCCCTAAAGATAACAAGAAGAGAAACCCTGTCAAGAAAAAATATCCTTCTAGAAACAAAGAAGGAGAATAGTCAGTAAAAATTCAAAGGAAGTTCTGGTTAGAAAATAATAAAGTAGTTGGATTAAGTTTTTAAAAGACTCGATCACTACAAAAATTTGTATCAAGAAGACTACTCATATGAAACACAAAAATCCCAACCAACTGAGATAAGAAGTTAGTAAATCAACAGGGGATGAAACCTTGTCAGGAAGAGCTACCTTTTCAGATATAAAAGGGGAGAGTAGTTAGAAGCAGAGAGAGAGCATATTGACAGGGGGAGTCATTCGTTTATGAAAGAAAAAGGTTGATTACAGGAGGAGTTACTAGTGGTTAGAGAAATAATTATACAGAAAAATCATAGGAGAAGAAACACTTTGCCATTGATGTCAAAGGGGAAGAGAAACTTCATATAAAGTAAAACTTCATAAAAGGAAAGCATCAACACAGGGGGAGTTTTTGTATATGAAGTTAATGGGTTGATCTCAATGATAAAGGGGGAGATTGTTGGATATTTTCATTGATGTCAACAGTCGAAGTGATGATCTATTGTTAATGATGAATAACCACAACTGAGATTGTCATTGGTGTCAACAGTTAATGTGATGATCTGTTGTTAAATGAAAAATGCAATTGTCATTGATGTCAACAATATATCAGTTAAGCAAGAGATGTCAAACAGTGTGCAGAGATCAAAAGAGCGAACATGAGAAGCAAATAATCAAAAGATCAAATCTCATAAGGAATAGCACATTGCACAGAGAGGAAATCCGTGACTATTGTTGATCACAATAGGATCAACAATGATTCATAATCAAGCTCTGAAGGAAGAACAAATTGTAGAGATGTTGTCGGGATCAGTGAAAAGACAGAACAATTGATCATGCACAGAAATGGTGAGAGGCCTTAGTATTCGTCCAATCAGAGTGAGAAGCTCAGCAGTCGTCTGATCAAGAAGTTGATCTTGAGATTGAGAATCGTAAAAGGATCGTGATTGTCGAGTTCAGAGCAAGGAGCCATAAATAATCTCGATGGACAATAGAGAGCACTGGAAAGGACATGAACTAATAGTCGTGGGCTGTTAGATCCAACATAGCTACAAGGAGGATAAGCGTTGAACTCATTCAAACTCCAAAGCTCAGGAGGAGAAGCGACGCAGACCGTTAGATCCAAAGCTAAAAAGGAGGAGCGACGTGGGTCGTCAATTTGATGAGAGTGGAATATCGGATATCGAGAAATCAGGAGTCGGAATAAGAGAGGTGCTCTAACCTCTGAAATATCGAAACGTGAAATTGCGATTAGATCCAGACCATTGGATCAAGGAAAGTTGATGACTGTTTATCTGCTTCGAGAGCCTCAATAGCCATTGGATTAAACCTAATTCCCGTCAGCCATCAGATCATATCAATGTGGAAGGATAGGATAAGTAAGGTAAAGAGGCTGTGAGTTCAAAGTGTTGAAACCCCGTCATTCGTCGGATCACCGAGGCCATGGACCATTGATTTGTCATGAAGCATTTCGAAGTTTCACAAGTTTCGAGCAAGGAAACTCATATCAGGAGTTTGTGATATGAGAAATCACGACACACTCCTTTGGCTTGGCCCTTGGTCACAACTGGTGGTCACGTTGATGAAGGTTAAGGTAGGAGCTAACAAAGCGCTCAGCCCTTGTCGAAATTTTTGAGTGTCAAGGAGTCAAGGATCTCGAAATCGAGGAAGTAAGACACGTTGACAGACCACGTCAGCTATGACACATGGCGCAATCAGACACTGACAAGGGTCAAGTCGATTTGGCATTTCGGGTAGGTGTAAATCATGAATTTAATGACACGTGGAAGCTACTCGACACGTGCCAAGTCATCATGTGATGTCAACAGGTTTACGTCACGTCGGGAGTTTCTACTGAGGGAGTTTTGCATTGCAAGAAAATACTCTAATATCCAGAAGTCATGAACACTGAAATTTCAAAAGGGACACGCACTAGTAGAATGAAAACTTCGAGAGATTTGACATGCTGGATGTCACGAAAACCTGAAGCACAAAGTGCCGAAATCCTGACAGTCGTTCATCTCAGTGGGTGATTAAATCACGACCATTGATTCTAATAAAGCGCTCAAAGCATGCACTAGGTCTAGCGCTTGGTCACCGTAGTTGGTGTTATGGTTCCGAGAGGTAATATGAACCATCTGATTGTTTCGAAAATTTTGTGATTGTGAGTTTAGTAAAGTGTAAAGTCACGAAGACTCAAATGTCTAAACGCTGAAACCCTGTCAGTCGTCTATTTCGTCGGGAGGATGAATCGTGGGCATTGAACTGAGAAGTTATCAAACGCTCATTTGGTCTAAATTTCCTTAAGCATGACGTCACTGCCATTGGTTTTTTTGTAAAGAGGTTTGACATTGCAGAGTGTAATGCGTTGCCAAAATTGTTGAGTCAGTGGTTCTTTAATGCACGGTCATGTGAAATGGCTTGAAGGAAGTGCCTCCACGGAATCTGGTCTCTGTGAAGTAAAAAATATTTGATATTGAATATAAAGGATTAAATTGATCCATGACTGTGGTCAATTTATGAAAAACCTTCACGGTAAAATGAACCAATACACAGTCATGATTAAAAGAGAATAAATCATGAAAATATGAATAAAGAATAAAAAGGAAAAATGATATTAATTGAAGTTAAGATTATCATTTTAAATGAAAAGGTACAATGGTTCAAATAAAGGGACACGATGTTTTAAATTTCACTCCAGTTTGAAGATTATATAAACGAGAAAAAGTGGTGAGAAGAATGTCTCTATGGTTCACATTAGAAGATATAAAATAGGAGCATAGTCCAAGATGAAGAACTCTTCGTTCTAAGGTGTCTGTCAATGTCTAATTGAAGATCAATAACATAAGAAGACAAAGCAACAGTTATGCAATCCAGAACTTGATAAAGAAGACCATACAAGCAGAGGTTGTAGCAGACAAGTAGAAAGTACAACAATGGTTGCATGAGTCAAATTCGATGAAGAGCAGAACAATTTGAATTGCATTATAAACTAAGGGTGGTTGGGTGGTGCAAGGGCAGGTTGGAGCCTGCAGAGGGATTTGGTGCCTCCTTTTCAGTTGTAGCTGACTAAACAGGGGGTCAAAGCCTCCTACCAGTTGGTGTTGGTGATTAGAGGAAGTTGGTGCGTCCTTGTCAGTTGTAGCTGACTAAACAGGGGGTCAAAGCCTCCTACCAGTTGGTGCTGGTGAATGAGGGTGTGGGTGCATCCTTTCAGTTGTAACTGGTAAATGGGGTGTGGCAGCATCCCTTCAATTGTAGCTGAAGAAACTTGGGGAATGTCTCTCCATCAAGTTGTAGCTTGAAAACAATTTTGTAAAAGAACATTTTAGTAATGAGAAAAGAGTTGGTGGTTTTCCCTGTTGGGTTCCACGATAAAGTCTTGTGTTCATAATGTTTGTTGTTCATCATATATTGCTTAATTGAATAATTAATATGTGTGCTTAATATGGATGAAGTTAAAAAGAAAAACTAGGCAATACTTATTCACA
>JZKD02S0131634.1:111915-160651 GCA_000966675.3 Picea glauca
AGGAATTCTTAGCTAGGACTTCAAGAAATTTCATCTGCTTCAGGATTTCTCACAACAACCTTCACAAGGCTCTTGAGCCATTTCCTCAACAAGAAAATGCACTACGGGCTTACATCCCATTTTACAGGTACACATGCCTCTCTCTCTCAACATAATACACATCCAAACCATGGTTGCATTCAAGAATAACATGGTTGGTGCTCTTCCCAACACTCTCCTTCCCTCAAGCTACCCAAAATCTGCATGTAAAAACTATCTACTTTTCTGCATATGAATTTTCTTCTCTCTCCTTTGCTTGCTTGAATCCCACTCCTCCCAAATATGATTGTACTTCAACCTCGTGCTCCTAATAACTATGGGATGTGAATCCTCACAACCACCCTCTTACATGAGTTTAATAATTGGATTTGGGAACACTCAACACCAAAATAGAAGGTTATACATAATGATAATAATTCAGGAATGTGGGTTGGATTAATACCCATGAATAACTCCCCCTTGGACCCCTCTCTCTTGTGGTCACATAGACCCCCATCGTTTTCATCCCTCCCATATCACATCCAACGATTACTACTTTTATTAATCATTTAAATGTACATAATATACAACTTGTCCCCCGACCATATTAATCAATATGAGTTCTTTGCCCTAAACATACTGGCTCACCAACCTAATGATATTTAATTACATTATAATTTGTGGGCATTAAAATTGAGGATGTTACAAGTAGTGAAGGGAGGGATGGGGTAGGCGAGGGATGGGGAATTGGAGTGGGGGAAAGGTGGGGGTGCATTTTTGGAAATCGCATGCCCCCTTCTTCCCAATTCACCATTTTATTATTATTGTTATTATTTTCAACTTTTTTTTATTTCTTTTTTTTAATATTTTTGGTTTTTCTATTTTTTTTTTTAAATTGTATTAGTTGTTTTTTTTCAATTTCTTTTAAGGATGATTTTTTTTTAATTCTAATTAAAAGTAGCATAAATGTATATGTGTGTCTGTGTGTGTTGGAACATGTCTTTCAAACAATTGTTAATCAACATATAAATGGAGAAGTGAATACAACAAACACAAGCATACATCACACACAGATAGAGGAAAACAGAAATGGGGGAAATGCCATATTTATTGCTATGTGGATAAATGGTTTATAAGTCTCATGGAACACCTCACGTGCATCCATATTTAATAAGGAAATATCTCAAGTGTTTACAGTCATACAAAAATCCAAATGCTTGAGAAACTCCTAATGTAAATACAAGGGTATGTGTTGTCACAACCCAACAATCTCCACCCTAACAACAATTTCCTGATATCTTTCCCAACGAATCAAACATGAACTTCTTGCAAGCCAAGAGAATCCAAACACCACCACAGTTTCTATAACAATATTGGTTTCATTTACATGTCTGGACATTTTTCTCTAGTATGTACCACTCCACCTCCATTGAATCAACATAACTATAGATTAAATTGTTGCAACCATTATAGGTGATACTCATTCTTTTCAGATATTGAAGCACCCATTTCCATTCTCTTCACCTGGTTTTTCCATGTTTCCACTGACAACACATGTTAGGTAGCTAGAGAGGTACTGGAAAATATTCAATGTAAGGTGGACTAAGTCCACCATATTATTAAATAAGGCCCACTATGGTAGTTAGATATAATAAATGTAAGAGGAATCTTCTAGAAGCTTCTAATATTTGTGGTGTTTCTGTATGCAAGTATTTGGTTCTTGAAAACACCAAGTGAAATATTTGAACATTCCATTGCAATCATCAACCTTCCTACTAGCATACAATACACAAGACATATAGTCCTTTTTTTACTCATTACTTAGGACATGAACCTAAAGAAAGATTACAATGGAAAGCCAAAGGGATATTTACCGGTTTCACATTATTCATATTGAATTTCGTGAGTACCTTCTCCACATACTTTTATTTTGGTAGCCAAAGCTTATTATATTTCTTGTCTATGTGTATTTTCATGCCCAAGATTTGTTTTAGCTGCTCCTAGATCCTTCATATCAAACATCCTAGCTAATTGAACCAACCTGTTTATCTCAACCATTCTTCTGCTTGCTACAAGCATAACATCTATCACCAAGATAATGAATATACCATAAACACAATGTTTATACTCACTTCTTGTCAAATTTGGTTCACCATGAAGAAATCAAACATCTTGTACCATTGTGTGCTCAAGCTTCAAGCCATACGATGACTTAATGAGTTTGCAAACAAATCTCCCTTTGTGATCCTAAACAACTCATGATTGTTCCATGTACACATATCTACCAATTTTGATCTGTGGGTAGTAGGATCCCACAATATGCATCCCTTAAATCCATCACCATAACCAAGAAAGATTTAGTTCCTTGACCGAATCCAACCAAGTGAGCCTTCACCTCTCACCTCTAGGCTAATTTCAATGCTTTATTACATGCAATACATGGGCTCTAAAACCATGAGCTGCCAGAAACATGTGCCCGAAAACCATGACTCTTGAACTAAATTCCCCCCATGACCAAAATCGACCAAAATTCCCTCAAAGATAGGGCATCCGAGAATACCTCATGCTCCCATCTATCACCTAGGTTGTATAGAATTTACCGATGACATTTCAAAAAATTGGGGTAAGCATGCATAAACAGGTCTTTCCATCTTAGTAGGAAACCAAGTCCTCTTCCTCACACTAGAGTTCCCATCTATGCAAAATTTCCTCCTCACACTTCGCGAGCTTGACCTCGAGATCATCACCATCTCCATTGCTATTGTTGATGCATCTAGTGTCGCCTGAGACATTACCATGCCTAACATTGATCCATATTTATGAGCATAATGAAATGAAACCAAATATTTATAATATTAACATAGAGATACAGTGAACAATAACAAAGACACAATAAAACCTGGTTTCTATTAAATAAGAAATATGTTGAAAACTGTAAAATGTAGACTAAAACCAGCTTGCTAGAATGGTGGCAGCTTATCTCTAAGAAGAGATGTGACAGCTACGCTCATTTGCAAGAAGATGAGTAAAATGAGGCTCTGAAGGCATTTTAAAAATAAAAATGAATTCCAAAACCCTAGACATCCAAAAACCTAACCCTAGGAAATGAAGCGCCAAAAGTCATGTGGGCCCCGTTGGGGTAAGTTAGTACATTAACTTCCTGGGGTCGTAAATTTTGCATACGATCTTCGTTTAGGGTGCACGTTACCTCGTTGGAAATGTATTGGAGAGGAGCTTAATTTAGGGGGGTCAATCAGAGCCTTAGGATATCTTTGAGGTTCCTGATCATGAAAAAGCATCGTTTAGGCCCTTAAAATGGCCCCGGAAGTGTAGGAACCGAAAAACTGCAAAAAAATAGTAAGTTGCCAAAAAACAATTTTGAGCCAGTTGGGCAAGGTGGGTGGCCACCAATATCATCCTGGATCAATCCTTCCTTCTTAGGAATCAATGGTCTCCATTGTTTTGAATTCCCCCATCAGAGGAGGAAATTTCTACTAAATTTGGCCCAGGCTGAGCCACTTGCCTTGGTGCAGGAGCTGCCCTACTTTGACAACTCAATAAATTTGGATCCTCTGTTGGCGAGTTCCCTTGACCTGTGTGTCCACAATATGATTAGTGGATGAATTTTCCATTCAGTCAGGGTTGAGCTTTGTTGGTATCAATTGTTATACTATCTTCGAGGTGTCCAATAATGGTGGAAAATAAGGCCGAAGGATGTCCACATTGAATATTGGGTGCAAGACAAGGAATGGGGGAAGGTTGGGATCAAAATAATTGTCACCCACATCCTTGGTGATGGTGTAGGTTCCATAATGGAGTGGATGAAGCTTTCGATGAGGCCATGTAAGGCATTCTTTCTTCAAGTGCAGCCAAATTGTGTCTCTGACCTGAAACTAGTGTGGCACCCGATGTTGATCATGTTGTTGCTTGTACTTGGCATTGGACTTCTATAAAATATAATGAACCTGTTGGTGGAAGTGTTGGATCTTCTCAATGAACCAAGTGGCTTTGTCAGCTCTAGTTGGAGCATGTGACGAGTCTACCTGGGTGGTCGCAAGGGGTAGTACAACATCCATGGGACCTAAGGGTTGAAATCCCAACCCCACTTGAAAGGTTTTCTGGTCGGTTGAGATATCTATGGCTCTATTGTAGCTATGATGCACATAGGGAAGACTCTCATCCTAGGTGTGGGGGTGCTTGGAATTGCACATGCAACATATGTGCATGATCATCTGGTTGACAACCTCAGTTTGGCCATCTGTCTGGGGGTGGAAAGCAGTGGACTTAGTGAGCTTGGTGTCCAGCAGTGGCCAAAATCTTGACCAGAATGTGTTGAGGAACCCACTATCTTGATCTAATATAGTGTTTGTGGGATCCCAAAATGGACCCACATTCGTTCAAAGAAGAGCTTGGAAGTGGCCTCCATTATGATGCTCTTCTTGTAGCCGACGAGAATCACCATCTTGGAAAAGTGATCAACAACCACAAAAAGACAGTCATTTCCCCACTTGGTGGATGGAAGGCCCAACATGTAGTCCATCGAGATGGATTCCTAGGGCCTATTAGGAGTAGGCAGAGGAGTGTACAAGCCATGTTTTTTAATGGTTGGTTTGGAAATAGTGTAGGAAGCGTAGGACTAGAAATACTTGTTGACATCCTATCAAAGTTTCAGCCAGTAGAAATGTCGTTGCAACACTACCACTATCTTTTCCACTCCAAAGTGTCCTTCCACCCGACTGTAGATTGATCGAATTCATAGATGGACCATATGGCACAAAAACATGTTCTGAATATGGAAATTGGTGATAGTTTTGTTTGCGCCCAACATCTTGTAGGTGTTCGCGAAGTCAGTATCTGTCTCATAGAAGTGGGGCCACCCGGAGGTCTCGTGGCTACAAGAATCGAGCACTGTGGTGAGTGTCGCGACTGGAATTCGGCTGAGGAAATCAACAAATCTATTGGTACATCCTATTTTATACTTGATGTTGAGGTGGAACTACTGAAAATATGTGGACCATTTCTTATGGCAGTCATTCTATAATTTTCCTTGTGTCCACATGAACTGCAGTGGCTTATGATCAATGTGGATGATTGTCTCCTTCCCGAGAATGTAATTCCTCCAATGGAGGTAGGCTTTCACAATGGAGTACATTTATTTTTGTAAGTATGGTACTTACGGATGACATTTGATAATATCTCACTATGATAGGCCACGATGTAGCCATGTTGAGTGATGATTGTTCCCACAACATATTATGAAGAATTTGTCTCGATCTCAAAGGGCTATTGCAATTCAGGTAATGAAAGTGTTGGGGCATAGCACAAACATTGCTTCATATCATCGAACACTTTATGTTGGGATAGGCCCCACAAAAAAATTTCCTTACCACCACCTGTATTTATTTGGCTGAGGGCCCATGCAATATGGGAGAATCAGAACACGAACCTTCGATAGAAATTGGCAAGGCCTAAGAAGCTCTGAAGCTCAGTAAGCATGGTTGGGGATGGCCAGTCACGAATGACTTGGATATTTTCTAGATCAACATGCACACCATGTGCATCCACAAGGTATTTGATGTACTGGACCATGCCCATGTCGAAGGAGCATTTTTCCAAGTTGGCATATAGCTTGTGTTGTCGCAGAGTGTGCATAACCCGCTGAATATGTTGCAAGTGTTATTCCCAAGTCTTGTTGTAGACAAGGATGTCATCTAGATACACCACCACAACAGAATTAGTGAAAGGCCCCACGATATCATCCATCATCCTCATGAAACTTTTTGGGGCATTTTTCAAACCAAAGGGCATGACCAGCCATTCAAAAAGACCTTCTTTTGACTTGAAGGCAATTTTCCATACATCTGTTGGTTCTATTGGGACCTGATGGTATCCAAACTTCATATAAAGCTTATGGAACTATTTGGCCCCCTTGATATGATCAAGGAGATCGTCGATTCAGGGAATTGGGTACCGGTTCCTAACTGTGATTTTTTTTAGGGCTCATTAATCAACGCAGAGTCTCCAAGTCCCATATTTCTTTTGCACTAGCACGATTGGGCTTCTGCAGGGTGATGAGCTGGGTCATATGTGTCCCTTATAGAGCAGTTCTTGGATCTGACGCTTGATCTCCTCATTTTATAGAAAAGAGTGGTGATAGACTATCCCATTCAGTAGTGGTGCGTCAGGGGTTAGATCGATGGGATGCTTGACCTAATAGTGAAAAGGTACCCCAGTGGGTGATGAGAATATGTCTTTGTATTCTTCCATGATATTATCCACTTTATTCTACTGCATGGGGAGGTCGGACATGGAGGCCATGAATGTGGATGCAACCTTTTGCTCACTTTGAGAGAGAATCATGAAGAAGACAAACTTCTCGGTTTGAGAAATGACCTTCTTGCATTGCTTGGAAGAGATCAAGGAAATAACACTAGGTGGTACTACCTTGGGTATCATGTACAATTTCATGTTCAAAGTAATAATAACACTACGAGGCCTAGACACATATATAAAATGTCATTTCCATAAATAAGATTGGCCCAAAAGAACATCAAAAACTTCAAGGGGAGCAACATCACACAATACCTCATCTTTGAATTTCTTGATTCCATACGACAGGTGGCATTGTTGGCTGATGCAAAGATCACTTCCTTGATGAAACCATTCTATGGTGTAGGGTTGTGGGTGCGGCATTGTTGTAAGGTCTAGCCACTTGACAACCTCTGCTAAGATGATTTTCTTCTGGCTACCACTATCAACGATGAAGTGCAACGGAGTTCCTTTTACCTACATATGTGAATGAAAGAGGCACTCACCTTCCTCTGGCTCATCAGGTTCACCGGGATGGATCTTGGTGGTAGAAATGGTGTCACTGGTTTCCATGTCAATGATCTGTCTGCCAGAGTCAGAACCTTCATCTGACTCAGAGGATTTTACCTTAGCCACTAATAACTTCTTGAGCGACAATCAACAGTGTTATGCCAGGGGCTCTTATGGAAGTCACACCACTTCCCGATATCTTTCTTCATCTTCCCATTGTACTTCTTTACTTGCGGCTTAGACTGGTTGTCTTGAGGTTGCCCATATTTTCTTTGTCCTTTTTTCTTCAGGTTGGGGATTCCCTTTCCATGCTTTTGCTGTGAGGGGTTCCCAAACCCAAACTATCACGACTTTTGTTTCATCTTCTGCTCGATTTTGATGACATATCGATAGGCTGCGCCTAAAGATGAGATGTCCAAAAACTACATTTTTGTATGGATGTATCTATGTAGAACTTCGTGGTACTTGAGCACCATACATCGCTCATAATATTTGATACCCATCTTGGTTCTCAAGGTATGGAAGACATTAGTAAAATCTTGCATTGTTTGGTCTCTTTCATGACACAGTGTGGTCCATCTTGTATGCAAGTCATCATAACTTTCAACATTGTAGTATTTTTCCTTAATAACATCCCTGAAGGAACCCCAAGTGGGTGAAATTGAAAATAATGTGGATCCCTTTATTTCCTTTTGCACACAAAAAGTCTCCCATCAATATTTGACATGGGGGACGACATTGAGGAGCGCAAATGTAATATTTTCTCTATCAAAAAAGTTGTGGACAAAAAAATACCCTTCTAGAAGGTTTAACCATTTATCTACGGCATCAGCATCTATTTTACCTTCAAATATAGGAATATCAAAGTTGATTTGTACCTTGAAGGGGGTGGTGCTTCCACTTGAGGTTGGATGCGTTGCTTGTTGGCAACCGTCGAACTATTTGTGCAAAGTTGTCAATTATCTCGTTCCTCTATCGCTCAAGGGATTCCTCGAGAAAAAAATTGAAAGGATCTCATGTCCCATTGTATTTATTTTTTCCTACCATGGATGGTTTCTTGGCCGTGTGAGAGAAATTGTCTTCAATAGAAACAAGCTCAAGACCCAACTCTCTATACCATAACCGCGTCGGGGACATGCATTAAAAAATGACAAGGAGGAGACCACTCTAATACCACTGATCTGACTTTATGAGAGAAATGAAATTAAAACACAAATTTATAATATTAACACAGAGACACAGTGAACAATAACAGAGATACAAAAAATGGTGGCAGTGAAAATTGTAAAATGCAAACTAAAAACTAGCTTGCTATAATGGTGGTAGCTTATCTCTGAGAAGAGATGTGACATCGATGCTCATTCGCAATAATATGAGTACAATGAGGCTCTCAAGGAATTTTTACAATAAACATGAATTCCAAAACCCTATACATCCAAAAACCTAACCCTAGGAGATAAAGCGCCAAAAGTCATGTGGGCCCCGTTGGGGTAAGTTAGTACATCAACTTCATGGGGTTGTAACTTTTGCATATGATCTCCATTTAGCGTGCACGATAGCTCGTTGGAAAAGTATTGATGAGGAGATTCATTTAGGGGGCTCAAGTAGAGCCTTTAGATCTCTTTGAGGTGTCTGATCACAAAAAAGTGTCGTTTAGGCCCTCAAAATGGGCTCGAAAGTTCTAGAACCGAAAAACTATTAAAAATAGTAAGTTGCCAAAAAATTGTTTTGAGCCAGTTGGACAAGGTGGGTGGCCACCAAGATCCTCCTGGATCAAACATGGCCCATTCATTTTATTCCATCCTTGCTACCTTCCATGCTAATATTCTTTGCATGTTAAATCGACTTTTGGTTAGCTATCCACATACTATTTGTTTTCTCCCTTGGCATGTGTTTATGAAGTTTCAGCATGCCTCATCACCAGGGAAGGAGACCCAATTTGGAACCCAATGGATGGTACCCCCACTGCATAGTACCTAAATATTCCCCCTGCTATGACCAGTTGCAAGTCTAGAGGCGTAGATTTCTCGTCCGCACTAATGAGAGTATACACAGGGAATGGCATCACCCCTGCTTACCAGAATCGACATCCTTCCATTGACATAACTACATGAACAACCATTTCTTCATAATATCTAGACCAAACCACTTATGGTTTGTCTCATTCAACCTTGTTCGAAAAAAAATAAGCTACGTCCCATTGGCACCTAATAGTAGTTTCACCACACTCAATCCGAATGAAATCTTCCAAGGTTGATTATTACCCCCTTCCATGGAGAATAACCACTATATATCATTCATACATACAAATCAAGAGGCGACTTGTCTTGGGCATTCCAATTGAGACATGTAGAGGGAGCATGCTCTCAATCTCTTTCCACAAAGAGACTACTTGCCTATTAATTTTTCAAACCTAACCACTCACATCCAAGTTGCAAACTGTGTTTTCTTCGGGCGGCATGCAGAGGGAATCATCTCCAAATGATTTTCATGTCAAGGTGCTAAAATGATTGGACTGACCCCTCAACCCCCCACCTCTGTCAGTTCCATGACTAGCTCAACCTCTACTTGACCTGAACAACGACCTCACAACTAATCTCTACAACTAGTGAATTCTCCTCATGGTGAACAAACTCCTCGTGATGTCTCATCTGCTCACAACCTACATATAGATTTATTCTTTTGGGAAGGTTTCTCCATCAACCATACACCTTAAGCTCTGATACCAATTTTTTTAACATGTCCTAAAAACAATTGTTAACCAATAAAGAAATGGAGAAGTGAATACAGGAAACATGAGCATAAAACACACACAAACAAAGGAAAACGAAAATGGGGGTAATGATATATTTATTTCTTGATGGAGAAATGGTTTACAAGTCTCATGGAGCAGCTCACAAGAATCCATAATTAATGAGAAGATATATCTAACATTTCTAAGCATACAGAAAGCTAAATGCTTGAGAACCTCGAACGTGAATTGGGAGTGCCAATTTTCATTTTCGGTGTTGATTTTAAGGTTTTGGTTGCAATGGTATAACTTGTTAACTCCATGGTTTCAAAAAAGAAGTAATTTTGACCCCGAAAAAAAGGATGTTGCTCTTGGCACACTTCTCCATTTGAGATTGATTTTAATGTCTTCCCTAACATCATTACGAGGTTGTTAAGGCCACGGTTTCAAAAGGTGGTAATCTTAACCTTGAAAAAAAAAAGGTGCTACAACTAGTACCACTTTTCTAAATGGAGGTAAAATTAGCAACTAGATACGACCTCTAAAAAATGAAAACCTTAAATGTTCTCATCAAGCCAATAACTATATTTAAAATGATAAAAAATAAATCAAACATCAAAAGACAATAAATTGATTCCTCAAACACCCATATACCTTATTTTTTAAATTATCATATCCACATACAAATTAGATGCTAGGAGATTGATCATCAAGGAAAAACATTAGTAGTGTAGAAATCACTTAACTTAAAACCCTTTAGAACTCTCCAAACCCTTACATATACTTAATTTGAAGTACACATGGGTTATCCTTCTTCAGAATAAAAACCCTATGGATAGTAAAGACAACCTATATTTAAAGGTTCATATGTGGAAAAAATGTGATTAAGGCTTCAAGCCTATCCAACACCATCCAATGTAAATGCCAAATTACACCATCCAATGTAAGTGTCAAATTACAATGATAAATTTAAAATCTTCCTACTTTGTCAAAGTAGAATTTTGTTACTCTTGGATGCAATCTGTAATAATCATCTATAAAAGTTCTTTCTGTAGAATGCATTCTTCTCTAACGGTCAATGTTCTTTCTTAAATGATTTGGAATCAATTATATGTTGTATAATCTCACTAACTTGTTCTTCTGACATGTTGTATTTTACAATGGTCTTCTTCCCTTAGGTATAATCAATGTTAGAAACGTGACTATTTAAATTCCTCGTAGGAATGAAAATCATGGAGAAATAACTCACACAAATCAAAGATCAAGACAACAATATTTCATGGTAAACCCCTTAAAGAGGAAAACATCCATGTAAAACCAAAAAGTTTGTATCACCATTCAAGAAAAAAAACTACATCCAGTATAATACTCTACTCTTTGGCATAATGTAAAATTGACCCTTTGTGATCTTTAAATAGAGATCATGGACCATTTAATTCATAATATGGGGATAAACAATCATGAATACATTGAATAGGAAAATCGTCAGATTACTTATGCACAAGATAGAATGGTGACCATCAAATAAGTACAAAAGTACACAAGAGAAGCACACATTACTATAGAACATTAAGCCAAGTTGGTTTTGAGCAACTTTTAATGCATAATATTCTAACATCCCTCCTCAAGAAAAATTTGGGATAAGATGAAGGATTTACAAAATGACATAAGAGAAGGAAGGAGGTATTATGCATATCTCGCTTTAATGACAACTTTCTTCACACTTATCATAGTTCGAAGTTGAAGAAACTTGGCCTCAGTCAAGGGCTTTGTGAAGATGTCATGTAATGCCCAAATTTTGACACTTAGAAGGTGTTAGATCACATGATGTATAATTATAATTTTGTGGTTACTATGACCAGTTTCAATCCATGTGAGCTTAAATAAATGAACTTGTAATGTAAATGTCGTAAATACATTTTTCATGGATCCCTAGTGAAGAACTCAAGGAAAGGCCCAACTAGATAATGGATAGACATATAGTTGTTGAAAATATACCTTTTATGTGTCATATGGTAAATTTACCATGAGGCACTCTATGTTATGTAGAAATTTAATGTTGGAATATAATATATGATGGTCCAAGATGGTTACAGGGAGCACAATGGGGATATAAGTCCACAAGAGTGGCAAATGAAAGGGGAGACATGGGAAATAAATCCATTATTTTCAAGTGCCAATGAAAGAACTCACATATTTACCAGTTATGCACCTTAAATGAATCTCCCATCATGTTCCTTAAATGAAGGTCACCATCATCTTTGACTTAGAAATCCAAATATAAATGCATTAAAGTGTTCATGAATGAAAGTATACCTAATATAAATGAGTATGAAAAAGGTACCTTGTAAGGAAAAAAATCCATATTTTTGGGAATACATAGATCTTCTCATTCCATTCTCCTCCCTCATGGTATTCCACTCATTCTCCATTATTTTGGACTCCAGGCTACATTCTAACATCATGTTCCATCCTAAATTTTTAATTCCTAAACTAGCAACATAAATTCTAAGAATAAGGTTGGTGTTAGGGTCCTAACCCGCACATAGGTAGAACAATATATTCAAATGTAAAAAAGGTCAATATTAATAAGGCCTTGCAATAAAATAGAAAAAGTCAAATGTAAGAAGACCTAATAGAATCTTCCGCTTCTAGAAGGATCTTCCTCTAGATGCTTCTTTTGATAGACATATTTAGTATAAATAAGAGTCGAGGGTATGAGAACCCTAGCTTGGATATTATTGTAATAGAGATTTGTTCGACTAGAGGCTGCCCCCTTGAAGAGGCCCATGAACATTGCTCTCAGAATCAAAGTGTTATTTTTGTTGTTATTCTTATATTGTTTCAGTGTTATTGTGGTGGTTATTCTGGTTGTATTGTTGTTATTCTTCCATTTCTAGCATTTTATTTCTCTTCTACATACTTTTTATATCTAGTATATTACAAGTGGTATAAGAGAACTTTCCTTGGCAGAAATTATGGGTAATTTTTTTTTTAGGGTAGATACGTATTCCAACGTCTTTAAGCCACAGAGATATGTCGTTACGCGCATAAACCAACGGTTGAAGGATTCATACACGCAAGAAATACAAGTGATTCTTAAGCACACATCTGTTGGCCACCCTTGTAACCTCTGTTGGTACCCCTTTGAGTGGTAGCGCATCAAACAACACATGTGTACGAATCAACCTAGATTTCCTGAAGCCCTCTTTAGATAAACCAATCGGTCGACTGACTGCTATAGTTCCACCAAGAACATCACTCGGGAATATACTCTCTAGTACCTGGGTAGTCAGGTAGTACGGCTAAGGGTATGGTCTGTCCTCCTTAGTTAGTGCCCTGAGATATTGGGTCGAGTACTACTGTTGGACCCCACACATATATCAGAGAGTTATAGCATAGGGAAAATCCTTGTCTGTAGAACCCTTGAATACATAACCCTTGGGGACATAAACATAAAAAAATTCAAACAGACAAGATCTATTGCCGCGCAACTCTGTTCGGGTTACCAAGTAACTACACATTTCTTCCTAGTTAAGCATTTGGGAATTTCATCACTGCAATATTATTCAGACCAACGTATAACTCCACATTCATACATATCATTTTTTAGCAAAATTTTTGACCCCACCCACCTCTTTTCGGTTCCCCCATCCTCATGGCGCATACTCGTAGCCAAGACTTGGAATCTCACTTCAATACCTTGCAATCTAGTCTCATCGAGACCCAACAAGAAGTGAAACAACTCAGTGCCAATGTTTCCCCCATCAATACAACCATAGATTCCTAAATGGAGGAAATCAAACAAGACCTGACCACCCAGCTTGAATCTATCTTTTTGACACTCTACACCAAAATACATATCCCTACAGACAATCCTTCCTCTGACTCACCTCCACATACTAAAGGTGAACATTCCTCTCATTCCCATAACTTTCAGCACCATCACTTTCAATGTGACCTACGCCTTTCGCAGGTGGATGTGACCAAATTTGATGGCTTGGACCCCACTGGTTGGGTAACCCAAATGGAACATTATTTCTCTTTATACGACATTATAGATGACTTGGCCAAACTCCAGTATGGTGTTCTCCATATAGATCGAGAACATTGGCAATGGTGGCAATGGAGAAAACTTCTCGTCAAGGGTATATTTCTTGGACACACTTTGTGGCAGAGCTTTATGAATGCTTTGACATTGACACCAACCATTTGGGTCGTTTGACAAAGTTGAAACAATCAGGAATGGTGGAAGACTTTATAGTTGCCTTTGAGCGCCTGGAGTTTCGGACAGAGGGCATGTTTGATGCCTTTTTCTGATAGTGTTTTATTAGTGGCCTCAAGGATGAGATTTGGGCCCATGTCCTCATGGCTCAGCCTTAGAGTCGGGTGGAGGATAATAAAAGATCTAAAGAAGAAGAACAAGTTGTATCTTCTCAAAACTGGAAACCCTCCTTTATCCCTCGCCCTAAACCAGTAAATCCCACTACTCCCTCCACACCACTAAAGATCCAAAACTTGACCAGGGATGAAATGGCTAAATGCCAACTCAAAGGCCTTTGTTATAATTGTGATGACAAATATTTCCTGGGCCACAAGTGTAAGGAACAAAATATTTTTATGGCCATCTCCGAGGATATTTCAGAAGAGGATGTTGAAACTCCCCTTGTGTCTAATTCACCTGAAACCACCGACATAACCCCTCCCTCAGACCCTCCTAAAGTCGAACCGGTCATTTCCCTCAATGCTCTCATTGTCTTCTCTGCTCCCCAAACCCTCAAGTTAATCAGTTACATCAAGCATCAGAAGTTTATCATTCTGGTTGATAGTGGAAGAACCCATAATTTTATTCATCGCTGCATTGCCCAAGAAACTCATTGCTACATCCATGTCATCAATAATTTCCAAATCATGATTGCCAATGGTGGCTCCTTGAAATTTGGAGGGCGTTGTGAAAATGTGCATCTCCAAATTGGTGACTACCACCTGAAATCTCATATGTTTGCTATCGACATGGGCAGTTGTGACATTGTATTGGGTGCAGACTGGAAAAAGACTTTGGGTCCCATTCTCATAGATTTTAAGGAATTAACCATGCAATTTGACCAGGAGGGCCACCAACGTAAGTTCCAAGGCATCACTGTCGGTTCACCTGAGATCATTATTTCCCATCGCATGGAGAAGCTGCTCAAAAAGGGTCATTCTGGTGTTATTTCACAACTCCATGCCATAGAAGAAACAGAGACACCCTCGGTGCCGCAAGACCTCCAAGCCATACTTTCTAAACATCAAGTGGTCTTTTTCACTCCCTAGGGACTCCCTCCTTCCCGTGGTGTTCATGATCATTCCATTCCCCTTGTACCCGAAAGCCTTCCTCCCAATATTCGTCTGTATCGCCACCCCTTTTCCCAAAAAAATGAAATTGAGAAAATGGTCCAGGAACTCCTTAATGCAGGCATTATCTGCCCTAGTACGAGCCCCTACTCTTCTCCTGTGATCATGGTCTTGAAGAAATAATTTTCTTTGTGAATGTGTACCGACTTTCGTGCCCTTAACAAACTTACCATTAAAGACAAATTTCCCATTCCTGTCATTGATGACGTCTTGGATGAATTGAGTGGCGCCCAATTATTTACTAAACTTGATCTTTGTTCGGGCTACCACCAGATACATATGAAAGAGGCAGACATTCCCAAGACTGCCTTTAGAACTCATGAGGGCCACTATGATTTTTTGGTCATGCCCTTTGGCTTGTGTAATGCCCCCTCCACCTTCCAAAGCCTCATGAATCATATCTTCCATCCTTTTCTCCATAATTTTGTCTTAGTTTTCTTTGATGATATCCTCATCTATAGAAATACCTGGACATAACATCTTGCTCATGTGGATCGAGTTCTCCATCTACTCTCTTAGCACCAAATTTTCTTGAATCAGTCTAGATGTGATTTTGGCGCCTTAGAAGTAGAGTACTTGGGTCATCTGGTTGGCAAGGACTACATCAGGGTGGATCCTAAAAAGATTAAAGCTATGCAAGACTGGCCTCACCCAAAGACTCTCAAAAGAGTGCGTGGATTTTTGGGCTTAACAAGTTATTATCGCAAGTTTGTTAAGAATTATGGAAAGATTGCAACACCTCTCACTGCTCTCCTAAAAAATAACTCATTCTCTTGGACTCCAGTCGTTGCTCAAGATTTTCAAACCTTGAAGATGGCCATGTGCACCACTTCAGTCCTAGCCCTTTCTGATTTCACAAAGACCTTTGTCTTGGAATGTGATGATTCAGGGAAAGGAATTGGTGTTGTCCTTATGCAAGAGGGTCGACATTTGGCCTTTACCAGGAAGAAACTATCTGAAAGAAATCTGGGCAAATCTATCTATGAAAAGGAAATTTTGGCTATTTTGCATGTCGTTGATCTGTGGCACCCTTATCTATTGGGGAAACTCTTCCAAATTAAGACAAACCATCAAAGCCTAAAGTATTTTATGGAACAACGTATTTCCTCCCCGGAGCAACAAAAAAGGGTGACTAAGCTCTTTGGCTATGATTATGAGATCATTTACAAGAAAGGAAAAGACAATGTGGTTGCAGATGCACTTTCCCCACAAATATGAAGATGACGGATCCATTTCTTCTCTTTCCTTCATTGTACCAGATTGGCTCCAAGCCGTTCGCCAAGAATGGCTACAAGATCCCAAAAGTTCACAGTTGATCCAACAATTGCAGTCCAATGCTTCATCTCCCCCAGGGTATTCTTGGCTCCATGATGAGCTTCGATACAAAGGTCATTTGTATTTAGGTAAACAATCAAAGCTTAAATCCATGGTACTTTCTGAGCTTCATGCTACACCCACATCAGGGCACTCTGAGTTCACCAAAACCTATGATAGGGTCAAACGTTCTTTTTTCTGGGATGGTATGAAACAAGACATTCGTAATTTTGTCACTGAATGTGATGTGTGTCAATGCAACAAGGGAGAAATAGTCAAATCTCCGGGCACACTACAACCACTTCCGATTCCACCTTCTATTTGGAAGGATATCTCTATGGATTTTATTAAAAGCTTACCCAAATCGGGAAATAAATCAATCATCATGGTGGTTGTTGATCGCCTTTCCAAGTATGCTCATTTCTGTGCTCTTCAACACCCATTTACAGCATCCACGGTGGCTCAAATTTGCATGGATCAGGTCTTCAATATTCATGGCATGCCGCACTCTATTATTTCTGATTGCAACCCAACTTTCACAAGCAATTTTTGGCAAGAATTGTTCAAGCTACAAGGCACCCAATTGCATCTCAACACAACTTATCATCCCTAGACTGATGGTCAAACAGAAGTTGTCAACAAGTGTTTGGAAACATATTTGAGGTGTTTTGCCTCAGAAAATCAAAATAAGTTGGCTCAATGGTTACCCCTAGTTGAATGGTGGTACAACACTTCATACCATACAGCTACACACATGACTCCTTTTGAAGCGGTATATGGACAAAAGCCAACTTCAGTTCTCTCATACTTACCTGGTGTCTCGAAGGTCCAGGCGATTGACCAAACAATTACCATTCAAGAGGCTATTCTCCATACCCTCAAAGAGAATTTGGTCATGGCACAGAATTTCATGAAGCAACAAGAAGAACAAGTTCGCTCTGAATGTCAATTTGTAGAAGGGGATCAGGTGTTTCTTTGACTGCAACCTTACAAGCATAATTCCCTCAAGGCCAAGCATTGTCAGAAGCTAGCGCCCAAATTTTAAGGTCCTTATACCATTCTCAAGCGTGTGGGGCAGGTGGCCTATCAGTTAGATTTGCCCAGTCATTCAAAGCTACATCTTGTTTTTCATGTTTCATGCTTAAAGAATGTGATCAGAACTAAGTGCTAAATTCAAACCAACCTTCCTGAGTTAGCTGAAGAAGGATCCATTTGGCTACAACCACAAACAATTTTGGACCAGCGTGAGTGTTGCCTGCATCAAAGAACCATCAAGGAAGTGTTAGTCCAGTGGACAGATACAATTCCAGCATATGCCACTTAGGAACCAGCTACCATTCTGCAACAATTTCCACATCTCAAGCCTTGAGGACAAGGTTGTTTAAGGGGGAGGACATGTTAGGGTCCTAACCCGCACATAGGTAGAACAATATATTTGGATGTAATAAAGGTCAATATTAATAAGGCCTTGCAATAAAATAGAATAAATTGAATGTAAGAAGACCTAATAGAAGCTTCCGCTTCTAGAAGGATCTTCCTCTAGATGCTTCTTTTGATAGACATATTTAGTATAAATAGGAGTCGAGGGTATGAGAACCATAGCTTGGAGATTATTGTAATAGATCTCTGCTCGACTGGAGGTTGGCCCCTCAAAGAGGCCCGTGAAGATTGCTCTCAGAATCAAAGTGTTATTTCTGTTGTTATTCTTATATCGTTTCAGTGTTATTGCATTGGCTATTCTGGTTATATTGTTGTTATTCTGCCATTTCTAGCATTTTATTTATGTTCCACATACTTTTTATATCTGGTATATTACAGTTGGAGAAAGATAGAAAGTTATTTCCTCCATGATTTGGCTACTCATTGACCTCTACTACTCCAAAGAACTACTCCATTGGCATTCCCTAAAAGGAAATCAATAGTTTCACTCTTCCTCCCTACACTAGAGAATAAGTTGGGAGTGATTCCTCAAGGGATTATACAGTAGATAAGGGAAATGTCCAAGTTGTGTTGTGTAACACCCTGGTTCTAACCATTATGAACTATAATGTATTATGTAAATGTGACTTAAGTTGGTGAGCCAGTAAACTTGAAAAGAAGTTAGAGTGCCTAGGGAATATAATACATCTATATACATTAATAAAATACACAATTGGATGCAAGACAGACAAGGAAAAAATATATGGGGGGCTATGATTCCACGAGAGAGGGGGCTTGAGAGGCTAAGTATTTTTGATATTATTTTATTTACCCATGATTGATTTTATGGAGAAAAGAGGTTACATGAGCTTCTTGGTAGGGATGCCATGTGGATCTTGTCTTCATGTAATTATATAAGCATCCCTTGGGGGTTGTTTTGGGGGTCTTCTTCTCCCTGGTTATTGTTCTTCTTCTTATCATTGGTTCTTGTTCTTGTTCTTATCCTTCCTTTTTCCTCACTCATTCTAGATATTTCATGTTCTCTTGGGATGAGAAAGGAAACAAATGGTTGGAAGAGGAGATCCATTTCTAAATGGTTGTAATATAATTTATTGATCATTCCAGGAGGGAAAGGATGCCCGTGTGTATGATCTTGATGGAAGTTTGGATAGTACTATCCACATATGATAATCCTTGGAGTTTCCAGTAGGGAGATTTCCTAACCAGTAGCACTGGATCCCTATAGAGAAGTGGGACAACATGAGGGACTACATGGAAGAGATATGTGTTCATTTATTTGGGTTGTGCAGGATGAGGGGGGAAGTGTAATGTCCCTAAGGCTGGTCCCCGTTGTAAATCATGTCTATGAATTGTAAATCTTGTGTATGAACTGTAATTCAAGTTTATTAGGCTGGTGAGCCAAGTTTTGATAAGATGAGAGGGTTATGTATGTATTAGGTCGGAGAGCCTAATTATCAAAAGCCAGGAGCCTGATTTTTTTTGTATATGTAATCATGCAGAATGTTAATAAAATATAAACGTCATTGCGTGCGACCGACCATGAAGAAAGAGTGATGGGGGAATAAGATTCCACAACATGGGTGAGGGAGAAAATGGGGCCGAAGGGGTTGGAAGAGGGGCTAAGTTGAGGGGGCTTAAACCCTTGAGAATAATATTAATTTATTATTCTAAAGATGTGTGAAACATGTATTTCTTTATCCTAAATCCCTGTAAGTAGAAATGTGTTCCCAAAGCACACGCCAGCTAATGGAGTGCATGCACCTTCATGGGCGACATGTGTCGGCCAAGGAACATGCAGTTAAGAACTGCAGAAGTCAACCGTGGAGGGGGTTCACTCCTCATTCTTTCTTTCCTCTATCGAGAAGAGCGATGTGACCTCTGCGTCGGATAGTAGGGTGACCATCTGTCTAAAAACCATGGTAAACCCCATGGGCTGAGCTGTGACTACTGTGTGTCCTGTGATCCATTTATCCACCCTGCCAATCTGAATTGGAGCTAAATGGTTGGGTTGCTGTATTCTGGGAAACCCTGAGGTTTCTATGTATTCCCTATGCCATGGGTGTGTGACCTGTGTGCAACACCCTCTCCAGGTGAGAGAGGTAGTTGTAGTAGAATAAACAAGGGGACATGCCTGTGAGCAAATATCTCTGTTTGAGAGAGTGCACGGAAGAAGGAGAGATTTCCTGGAAGGGGCCCTATAGTTTCCTTAGAGCTCAAAGATTTCTGGTCTGGTCTGTTGTTGAATCCCAAGGCAAGGGAGGTTAGTAGCCGAAAGACTGTCTAGGCGATAATGAAGGTGTATACTCCTAGGGTGGGACAGACATGTGGGGAAGGAGAGTCTGTGAGAAGTAGGCATAAGTGGCTCCTAGGAGAGAATCCTCCCTCTTTTATTGCGTGTCTTCCTGTAAACCTTTCCCAACCTAGGATTCCTTGCCCGGTGGAGCTTAGTCCCAGCTCGGGGGTGACCTACTACTGAGAGTGATGAGCAGCGTGATATAAGGCTGGGAGGTTCATGGAAGGTATGCATGCAGTTGGTGGCATGTGACAGCTTCAAAGATAAGTGTCACTATGTTTTGTAATTCTGTAATTAATCAAATTGCATACTTGTGATTCTTTAAATGTTTATCACGTATTCTGTGGTGTATATGAATTATTGTTATTTTCATTAATTATGAAATGCTAGCAGTAATTCTGTGTTTAACTGTAATTAAGCGTTTTAAATTCATTAGAATGCATAATATGTTACAGGAGTGTTTTCCGCGTAGTAGCGCTAGCCTGACCGTGGGCTTGATGGTTGGGGACATTACAATCTGGTATCAGAACCCAAGGTTTCAACGTTGAGCCTAGATGGGCTGGATAAGTGGTCTTCAGACCCAAGGTATCGAGTGGAAATTGTGTTGGAGGAACCAGTTTCGAACCTTAGATAGTTCCTAAGCGCCAAGGAGTTACATGGTCGTGTCACGAAGCTTAGGAGAAGTAGCGGTAGAATAAAACCATAGCAGTAGATAAACTGTGCGAAAAATATTTGGACTGTTTAATCCACATCTAGACATTGAGGAAGAGATCAACGCATTAATTGTTGGAGTCGTTGGATCTTGTCAAGAGGAAGGGAAATCCCACATGACTGTCATATCAGGAGAAGGTACAAGAGAGTTATCCTGGGAACCTTTCAGAATTTTGGCTATCGAGAAAAGAGAGATGTGTTGATGCACCAAACCCCGATGCCTGAAAATCTGAAGTCAAGAAAAGAGATCTACACCGTAGATCTGAGAGAGAACCTCGACCATTTGATCGAGTAGCGGAACAGTTAATAGTTGGGAGTTCGGTTATCAGGTAAAATGGGATGTGGTTACACAAACCCCGAACGCTGAAAGGATCTACATCGTAGATCTAAAAAGGGAATCAGACCGTTGGATTTCACGTTAAATCATAATTTTAGATTTTGACTATCGGGAGAAGTGGGATGTGCGGACGCACAAACTACCGAAGCTGAAATAGCGAAATCCCGTGGAGTCAAAGTCGTGAGTCGGGCTGACGTCACTGAGATGGACGTGGACACATGGGTTTGTAGCACATGCTAGTGGGTCGAAAATAAAAGTGAGCATGGTGGGACCTGATGACGTCGATGAAGGTGACGTGGACCCTCCTAAGCGGGCCATGTGCCACCGTGGTTGTGGGAGACAACTGTGATATGCGGGCCTAGAGGGTAAAGTAAATCGGGATTTCAGAAGTCATGGGTTGGAGAGGGAAGTGAGTATGAGAGCCTCGAGGACCGAAACCCTGAAAGCCGAAGTCCTAAGGTCCCAAAAACTTCGATACAGAGAGGATATAACATATTTTATCCATTGGTTGTGTGTAGACGTGGACCGTTGATCCACCCGTTTTCACGAGTTCAGTAATCAGAACTTGAGTGATAGTAGTGTTGAGTTTTGAAACCTCTGGAAACACGAAGTTGCAAAGCACCCTAGTGGACTAGCGTTCGGTCACAACCCCTGATTGCATGGGTTGGGGACTGAGGAAGAGAGAATTATCGCTCGAAAGTTACAGAGTCGAGCAGAGCTCCGAAAACTCATGAAAATTGAACGTTTCTGATTCGGTTTATGAATTATGTGTGTGGAATTTGTTAAGGAATGATAGCCTGACAAATTTTGGTTGTCTGCACATTGTAATTGCAGAAGAGTGGCGAGTTCCAGAACCGTTTATAATTTCCTTGGAGTGTAAAGAAATGGAAGAAGAGTGGATTGCTTCTAGTTCGGAGAATGAAAGAGAAGGAAAGGATGTCAACTTTGGAGTCGAAGGATCAAACTCCAATGGGCACAGAAAAGAAATGGATAAGGAAGGGCATATGATGAATATCATTGAAGGGTTGAAAAAAGAATCCCAAAATTGACGGGAAGATATTAGAAATCTCAGGAAAACTCAAGATAAACAAGGTGAATTCAAGTTAAAGATGTTGAAGAGTCTGGAAAGAATAGAAAAGAAGTTGGACAAGGAGAGTGACTCAAGCAAGACAGAGAGTCGCAGGACCCCTAAGAGGAAAAGAAGATCAAGGATTGTTAGGAGGCATCGTTGTCTCTCCCCAAAGCATGCCAGTAGGGAGGCACACAGTAATTCAAGTCCATCTCCTACCAGAAAGCACAAGAGATCTGGAGTGGATGAACTAAAAGGAGAAATGAATAAGATTAAGCCTCCCATGTTTGATGGAGAACATCAGAAGGAAGAAGATGCCAAGACATGGTTGCTTGGCATGAGGAAATATTTCCAGTTGCATAATTATTCCTCTCATGCCAAAGGAAGAATTGTGATGTATCAGTTGAAAGGAAAAACATCCATGTGGTGGGATTAACTTGTGCAGGTGCAACACATTAGAGAGAAAGATATCACTTGGAAGGAATTCAGGAGGTATTTTGAGAGGAAATACTTGACTAAAAGATACTATGATAGAGAGATGAAAGAGTTCTTTGAACTCAAACTTGGCAGCATGAGCATTGATGAATATGAACGAAATTTTTTGGAATTATTGAAGTATGTTCCATTCATCAAGGAGGATACTGTCAAGATTCAAAGTTATCTAAGTGGATTACCACCTTCTATTGGTGACAAGATCTAGTACGATGATCCTAATACTATGGAAGAAACAATAAGAAGAGCGAAATGTTTATATGAACAACAAAGAGAAAATCCTACCTTCCAGAAGGCTTGGGAAGACAAGAAGAAGTTCAAGAAGGAACAGAGGCAGAAGTGAAAGAAGACTACCTTTTTTAGAAAAATTCCATTAGGACAACCATATTTTAAAGAGCCCAGAAAGGTGGAAGTGAGTGGACAATTACCAAGGAAGACACCTATGGAGTGTTGGGGTTGTAAAGGAAACCATAGGTACAAAGATTGCCCCCATGGAAATGATAAAGCGAGAGCAATCCACAATGTTGAGAAAGTTGAAACAGTTGAGGACATGGGAAGTAGGATGCCAAGGATCTATGCAGCCCTAGACAACAAGCAAGTTGAGTATCAGTCGCACATAATTGAAGTGGAAGGTATGATCAACAACCATACCTTTATTATTTTAATTGACTCAGGGGCTAGCCATAGTTATATATATCCTAGAGTGGTGGAAAGTCTTCTTTTGTCGAGAAGCAAACATGAAAAGTCCTTTTTAGTGCAACTAGGCACAGGAACCAAGAGAAGAGTTACAAAATTAGTTAAGTCCTATCAAGTGGACATGAATGGACAGAACACAAAGGTTGAACTAAACATTATTCCTTTAGGTTCTTATGATTGTTTAATTGGGATGGATTGGTTGGATCAGCACCATGCCATCTTGGACTGTCGCAATAAGGCATTCACTTGCTTAGATGAAGAAGGGAATCAGAGAGTCGTCCAAGGGATTGCCAGAGTTGTAGCTATCAAGGAAATCTCAGTGATGCAGCTGAAGAAGTGCTACAGAAAAGGATGTCAATTATTTGCAGCCCATGTAGGGGAAACACCTAAGAACAAGGTGTCAAGTATCGAAGAGTATGTGGTACTAAAAGAATTCGAAGATGTATTCCAGGAAGTATCTGGACTACCTCCAAAAAGGGATATTGATTTATTTGTGAACTTGATGCCTGGAGTATCTCCAGTATCAAAGGCTTTGTACTGGATGAGTACGCCAAAGCTGAAAGAGTTGCAATTGCATCTTGAAGAGATTCTGAAGAAGGGGTATATATGCCCAAGCATGTCACCTTGGGGTGCCCCGGTCTTGTTTGTAAATAAGAAGGATGGAACGTTGATATTTTGCATTGATTTCAGGCAGTTGAACAAGGTAACGGTAAAGAACAAGTATCCTTTGCCAAGGATTGATGACCTCTTCGATCAGTTGAAGGATGCAAAGATATTTTCGAAGATAGATCTAAGATCGGGATATCACAAGGTAAGGATAAAATATGAAGACATCAGCAAGACTGCCTTTAGAACAAGGTTTGGTCATTATGAGTTCACAGTGGTGTCGTTTGGACTGTCAAATGCACCCGTTGTTTTTATGTGCTTGATGAATGGAGTATTTAGGGACTATCTAGACAAGTTTGTCATAGTCTTCCTGGATGACATCTTGGTGTATTCCAAGTCGGAAGAAGAACATGAGCAGTATCCGAGGATGGTGTTGCAGGTGCTAAGAGGGCACCAACTGTATTTCAAGCTGAGCAAGTGCTCGTTTTATCAAGAGAGGATTCATTACTTGGGGCATATTATCTCAAAATATGGCATAGTTGTAGACCCTGAGAAGATTGAGGCCATTAGAGAATGGTCAACGCCAAAGAATGTGGTGGAAGTTAGATCCTCATGGGATTGGATGTTTATTACAGAAGGTTTATTGAAGGGTTCTCAAGGATATCCCACCCTATCACTTCCTTACAAAGGAAGGAGAAGAAGTTTCAGTGGATAGAGGATTGTGAGAAAAGATTTCAACGATTGAAGAAACTATTAACCAGTGACTCAATCTTGAAGATTGGAGATCCAAACGAAGACTTTGTGGTGTGCACATATGCATGCAAAAAAGGACTGGGAGGATTCCTCAATCAGAATGGATTCGTAATATGTTATGAATCCATGAAGTTAAAGGAACACGAGAATAATTATGCCGCTCACGATTTGGAGTTGGTAGCAATCATTTACGCTCTGAGGAAATGGAGACATTACCTCATGGGGAGGATATTTTAACTGAGAATAGACCACAATGGTCTGAGATACTTGTTTGACCAACCCACCCTAAACACTAGGCAAAGTAGGTGGATGGAGTTTTTGTGTGAATACGACTTTGATATCAATCATATCAAAGGGAAGGAGAATAAAGTGGTTGATGCACTCAGGAGGAGGGTGCATGAACTACATGATACAGCCATTAGCATGCATCAGACTGATATTAAAAGTAGAATTCTGGAGGATGCAAATGAAAATCTGAAATACAGAGAATTGGTAGCAAAGCTACAACAGGGTAAGATTCCACAGAAGGTGGATATTTATAAATTGGGAATATATGGAATATTGTTACACAAGAACAGAATTTTTGTACCCAACGTCCAGGACTTGAAATAGATAATTCTGTAGGAGATGCATAATGTACCTTATGCAGGGCACCCTAGATATCAGAAAACCGTGGTAGCGACCAAGAGCCATTACTTTTCGCCAAGTATGAAGAGAGAGATATTTGAATACATCACTAGATGTATGGAGTGCCAGAAAGTTAAAGATGAGCATAGGTACCCAGCAAGGTTGTTTCAACCTTTTCCCATTCCTGAATGGAAATGGGAAGTGGTGACAATGGATTTTATTACGGGATTTCCCAGAATAGGAAAACTGCATGATTCGATTATGGTGGTGGTGTACAAGCTTACAAAAGATGCCCATTTAATTCCACTAAAAACTACTCACAAGGCAGTAGATGTTGCTGATATTTTCATGAAGGAAGTGACACGATTGCACGGAATTCCCAAAACTATTGTGTCCTACAGAGACCCAAAATTCACCTCAAATTTCTTTAAAGGATTGTTCAAAGGATTTGGAGCGAATCTAAACTTTAGTACAACTTATCATCCTGAGTCTGATGGACAGACAGAGAGGGTGAACAGAGTGATAGAAGACATACTGAGAATGTATGTGATGGACAAACCATCGAAATGGGAAGACTACCTACACTTGGTAGAATTTGCTTACAACAATGGGTATCAAGCATCATTGAAGATGAGCCCATTTGAAGCGATTTATGACAGAAAGTGAAATACTCCAGTAAGTTGGGATAATCCAGCTAACAGAGCAGTAGTTGGGTCAGAATTGCTCAAGGAAATGGAAGAACAGATGATAAAGTTAAGCAAAATTTGAAAGCTTCCCAAGACATCCAGAAAATTTATGCTGATAAGAACAGAACCCACAGATAGTTCAAAGTGGGTGATCATGTTTTTCTGAAAGTGAAATCTAACAGGAGTTCCCTGAAACTGGGAAACTGTGCCAAGTTCGCAACCAGATTTTGTGGGCCATTTGAAATCCTAGAAAGGATTGGGCCAGTTGCATATATTCTTGCATTACCTACATCCATGACTGTACATAATGTGTTTCATGTTTCATTTCTTAAGAAATACTTACCTGATGCTAATCATGTAATCAATTGGAATTTGATTAAGGTGGAACAAGAAGGTGTCCTGCAAGTGCATCATGTGTGCATATTGGACCGGAAAAACAAACAGCTCCGGAATCGATCCATAGGACTTGTAAAGGTCCAGTGGACCTGGTATGGTCCTGAGGATGCAAAATGGGAACATGAAGATGCTATGCAGGCAAAATACCCAGATATTTTTGAAAATTTTGAAA
This sequence comes from Picea glauca, assembly GCA_000966675.3. NCBI lineage: Eukaryota > Viridiplantae > Streptophyta > Pinopsida > Pinales > Pinaceae > Picea > Picea glauca. The sequence continues at coordinate 138,470 of JZKD02S0131634.1, forward strand.
AGCTTGCAAATGCACTGTAAAGTTGCACTGAGGACAGTGCAAAAATAAGGGGACAGGATTGTAATGTCCCCAAGGCCAAGCCCTGTTGTAAATCATGTCTATGAATTGTAAATATTGTGTATGAAATGTAATTCAATTTTATTAGGCTGGTTAGCCAAGTTTTGATAAGGTAAGAGGGTTATGTATGTATTAGGCCAGAGAGCCTAAGTATCAAAAGCCAGGAGCCTCATTTTTTTTGTATATGTAATCATGCAGAATGTTAATAAAATATAAACGCCATTTCATGCGACCAACCATGAAGAAAGAGTGATGGGGGACTAAGCTTCCACAACATGAGTGAGGGAGAAAAGGGGGTCGAAGGGGTTGGAAGAGGGGCTAAGCTGAGGGGGCTTAAACCCTTGAGAATAATATTAAAATATTATTCTAAAGATGTGTGAAATATGTCTTTCTTTATTATAAATCCCTGGAAGGGGAAACGTGTGCCCAAAGCGCACGCCAGCTGATGGAGCGCATGCAGCTTCATGAGCGACATGTGTTGGCCCAGGCACATGCAGTTAAGAACTGAAGAAGTCAGTCGTGGAGGGGGTTCACTCCTCATTTTGTCTTTCCTCTATCGAGAAGAGGGGTGTGACCTCTGCGTCGGATAGCAGGGTGACCATTTGTCTAAAAATCATGGTAAACCCCGTGGGATGAGCCGTGACTACTGTGTTTCCTGTGATCCATTTATCCACCTTGCCAATCTGAATTGGAGCTAAATTGTTGGGTTTCTTTCTTCTAGGAAACCCTGAGGTTTCTTTGTATTCTCTATGTCGTGGGTGTGTGACCTGTGTGCAACATTGTCTCCAGGTGAGAAGGGTAGTTGTAGTGGAATAAACAGGGGGACAGGCCTATGAGCGACTCTCTCCGGGTGAGAGAGTGTGCAAAGGAAGGAGAGAGTTCCTGGAAGGGGCCCTGTAGCTGCCTCAGAGCTCGTAGATTTCTGGTCCGGTCTATTGCTGAAGCCCAAGGCAAGGGAGGTTAGCAGCCGAAAGACTCTCTAGGCAACAGTGAAGGTGTATACTCCTAGGGTGGGATAGGCATGTGGGGAAGGAGAGGCTATGAGAATTAGGCATAAGAGGCTCCTGGGAGAGAATCCTCCCTCTTTTACTATGTGTCTTCCTGTAAACCCTTCCCAACCTAGGATTCCTTGCCTGGTGTAGCTTAGTCCTAGCTAGGGGGTGACCTACTGCTGAGAGTGATGAGCAGTGCAGTCTAAGGCTGGGAGGTTCATGGAAGGTCTGCATGCAGTTGGTGGCGTGTGACAGTTTCAAATATAAGTGTCACTATGTTTTGTATTTATGTAATTAATAAAATTGCATACCTGTGATTCTTGAAATGTTTATCACGTATTTCGTGGTGTATATGAATTATTGTTATTTTCCTTAATTATGAAATGATAGCAGTAATTCTATGTTTAACTGTAATTAAGCATTTTAAATTCATTAGAATGCATAGTATGTTATAGGAGTGTTTTCCGCGTAGTAGTGTTGGCCCAACCGTGGGGTTGATGGATGGGGACGTTATAGGAAGAGAGATGGAAATTTGGATTTGTTGTGAGGTTGGGAAACCTAAGAGCTAGTTAGCCAACTGTTGTGTGTTTTTAGATTTGGCCCAAGACCCATCCATGTGGATTCATAGCCCTCGCTCAAGGGTGACCTGTTGTTGAGAGTAAAAGAAAAATAGTGTCTATGGTTGGGAGGAACGTCCTTGGTATGCATCCAATTGGTGGGCGTTTACTTGCAAAGATAAATGCTCTATGTGTTTTCTATATAATGTTTAATTTCATTGTGTATTTAATAATCTCTGAGATATGTATTTTTTTTAATGTTCCTGCCTACTGGTTATTTTTTGTGCATGGCACGTTGTTTACTGCTTTATGTTGTAGAAGAGATCGTGTCTTATGCATGTGATTTTCATTCCTCTTAATTAACTTAGAAGTGATTTGAATTGAGATAAGTCACTATGAAGTGAGTCCCTAAATTGCAATGTGCCTCGCCTGCAGGTGGTTGGGTGTGTTGCCGCTCGATTAAGTGGTGTAGCCCGACCTGTGGGTGGATGGGTACGTTACAAAATGGTATCAGAGCTAATGGTTGAAACACTGGGCCGGTATGGGCCAGATCTATTGGTCAGAGTCTCGTGGTTGAGATAGATTTATGACCTTGAAGTTGAAAATATCAGGAGGAATGGCGTTGTAGATTCCACACAGAAGCTAGAACGTCAGAGATAATTTGTAAGGGATCGAACGTGTTAGGTTCCTAACCCGCACATAGGTAGAACAATATATTTGGATGTAATAAAGGTCAATATTAATAAGGCCTTGCAATAAAATAGAATAAGTCGAATGTAAGAACACCTAATAGAAGCTGTTGCTTCTAGAAGGATCTTCCTCTAGATGATTCTTTTGATAGACATATTTAGTATAAACAGGAGTCGAGGGTATGAGAACCCTAGCTTGGATATTATTTTAATAGAGCTATGCTCGCCTGGAGGTTTCCCCCTTGAAGAGGCCCGTGAACATTGCTCTTAGAATCAAAGTGTTAATTCTGTTGTTATTCTTATATCATTTCAGTTTTATTGTGGTGATTGTTCTGGTTATATTGTTGTTATTCTACCATTTCTAGCATTTTATTTATGTTTTGCATACTTTTTTATATCTGGTATATTACAAGTGGTATCAGAGCACTTTCCTCAGCATAAATTGTGGGTAAATTTTTTTCAGGGTAGAGACGTATTCTGACGTCTTTAAGCCACGAAGATCTGTTGTTACACGCATAAACCCACAGTTGAGGGATTCATACACGCAGGAAATACAAGTGGTACTTAAGCGCACATCTGTTGGCCACCCTTGTAACCCTTGTTGGTACCCTTTCGAGTGGTAGCACATCAGACAACACTTGTGTACGAATCGACCTATATTACCTGAAGCCCTCTTTAGATAAACCGATCGGTCGCATGGATACTATAGTGCCACCGAGAACAACACTTGGGAAGATACTCTCTAGTACCTGGGTAGTCAGGTAGTATGGCTAAGGGTACGGTCTATCCTCCTTAGTTAGTTCCCTGAGATATTGGGCTGAGCACTACTGTTGGACCTCGCACGTATATCAGAGAGCTATAGCATAGGGAAAACCCTTGTCTGTAGAACCCTTGGGGACAGAAACATAAACAAATTAAAACAGACAAGATATATTGTCACGCAACTGTATTCAGGTTGCCAAATCACTACACATTTATTCCTTGTTCAGCATTTGGTCATTTCATCACTGTAGTATTCTTCAGGCTGGAGTATAACTCCACAGGTGTCATAAAAAAAAATTAAAAAAAAATTCAAGAAATGTTTTTCACCTTTATTTGAGACCTATTCCATTGGATTCATCTCTTCGTCCTTATCACACTCATACATATCATTTTTCAGCAAATGTTTTGACCCCACCCGCCCCTTTTCAGTTCCCTCATCCTCATGGCCCATACCCGTAGCCAAGACTTCAAAGCTCGCTTCAATACCTTGCAAACTAGTCTCACCGAGACCCAATAAGAAGTGAAACAACGTAGTGCCAATGTTGTCGCCATTAATACAACCATGCAGTCCTCAATGGAGGAAATCAAACAAGACCTGACCACCCAGCTTGAATCTGTCTTTTCGACACTCTGCACCAAGCTGCATATCCCTACAGATAACCCTTCCTATGACTAACCTCCACATACTGAAGCTAAACATTCATCTCATTCCCATAACTTTCAGCACCATCACTTTCAACGTGACCTACGCCTTCCACGGGTGGATGTGACCAAATTTGATGGCTCAGAACCCATTGGTTGGGTAGCCCAAATGGAACATTATTTCTCTTTATACGACATTACCGATGACTTGGCCAAACTCTGGTATGGTGTTCTCCATCTAGATCAAGAACATTGGCAATGGTGGCAATGGAGAAAAACTTCCCGTCGAGGGTATATTGCTTGGACACACTTTGTGGTAGAGATTTATGAATTCTTTGACACTAACACCAACCATTTGGGCCATTTGACAAAGTTCAAACAATCAGGAACAGTGGAAGACTTTATAGCTTCCTTTGAGCGCCTGGATTTTCAGACAGAGGACATGTCTAATGCATTTTTTGGAGAGTGTTTTATCAGTGGCCTCAAGGATGAGATTTGGGCCCATGTCCTCATGGCTCGGCCTCAGAGTTGGGTGGAGGCTACTAAAAGAGATAAACAAGCACAATAGATTGTATCTTCTCAAAACTGGAAACCCTCCTTTATCCCTCGCACTAAACCAATAAATACCACTACTCCCTCTGCTCCACTAAAGATCCAAAAATTGACCAGGGATGAAATGGATCAACACCAACTCAAAGGCCTTTGTTATAATTATGATGAAACATATTTCTCGGGACACAAGTGTAAGGAACAAAATATTTTTATGGCCATCTTCGAGGATATTATGGAAGAGGATGTTGAAACTCCCCTTGTGTCTGAGTCAACTGAAACCACTGACATAACCCCTCCCTTAGACCCTCCTGAAGTAGAACCGGTCATTTCCCTCAATGATCTCACTGGATTCTCCACAACCCAAACCCTCAAGCTAATCGGTTACATCAAGCATCGAAAGGTTATCATTCTGGTTGATAGTGGAAGCACCCATAATTTTATTCATTGTCACATTTCCCAAGAAACTCATTGCTACATCCATGCTGTCAATAATTTCCAAATCATGATTGCCAATGGTGGGTCCATGAAATGTGGAGGGCGTTGTGAAAATGTGCGTCTCCAAATTGTTGACTACCACCCAAAATCTCATATGTTTGCTATCGACATGGGCGATTGTTACATTGTGTTGGGTGCAGACTGGCTAAGGACTTTGGGTCTCATTCTCATGGATTTTAATGAATTAACCATGCAATTCGACCAGGAGGGCCACCAATATAAGTTCCAAGGCATCACCGTAAGTTCACCTGAGATCATTAGTTCCCATCGCATGGAAACACTGCTCAAAAAAGGTCATTCTGGTGTTATTGCCCAACTCCATGCCATACAAGCAACAAAGACACCCTCGGTGCTGCAAGACCTCCAAGCCATCCTTTATAAACATCAAGTGGTATTTTCCACTCCCCAAGGACTCTCTCCTTCATGTGGTGTTCATGATCATTCCATTCCCCTTGTACCCGGAAGCCTTCCTCCCAATATCTGTTTGTATCGTCACCCCTTTTCCCAAAAAAATGAAATTGAGAAAATGGTCTAGGAACTCCTTAATGCAGGCATTATCCGCCCTAATACGAGCCCCCACTCTTCTCCTGTGGTCATGGTCTTGAAGAAAGAATCTTCTTAGCGAATGTGTCCTGACTTTCATGCACTCAACAACCTTACCATTAAAGACAAATTTCCCATTCCTATCATTGATTACCTCTTGGATGATTTGAGTGGTGCCCAATTCTTTACTAAACTTGATCTTCATTCAGGCTACCACCAGATACGTATGAAAGAGGCAAACATTCCCAAGACTGCCTTTATAACTCATGAGAGGCAATATGAGCTTTTGGTCATGCCCTTTGGCTTGTGTAATGCCCCCTCCACCTTCCAAAGCCTCATGAATCATGTCTTCTATCCTTTTATCCATCCTTTGTCTTAGTTTTCTTTGATGATATCCTCATCTATAGAAAAATAGACCATCTTGCTCATGTGGATCAAGTTCTCCATCTACTCTCTCAGAACCAACTTTTCCTAAAACAGTCTAAAAGTGATTTTGGCACCTCATAAGTAGAGTACTTGGGTCATCTAGTTGGAAAGGATGGAAAGACTGGCCTCACCCAAAGACTCAAAATCTTGTGTGTATTTCCGGGCTTAACAGGTTATTATCGCAAGTTTGTTAATAATTATGGAAAGATTGCAACACCTCTCACTGCTCTCGTAAAAAATAACTCTATTGGGGCAATGCTTCCAAATTAAGACAGACCATCAAAGCCTCAATTATTTTTTGGAACAAAGCATTTCCTCCCCAGAGAAACAAAAATGGGTGACTAAGATATTTGGATATGATTATGAGATCATTTTCAAGAAAGGAAAAGACAATGTGGTTGCGGATGCACTTTCCCGAAAATATGAAGATGAAGGATCCCTTTTTTCTCTTTCCTTCATTGTCCCATATTGGCTCCAAGTCATTCGCCAGGAATGGCTACAGGATCCCAAAAGTTTGCATCTAATCCAACAATTGCAGTCCAATGCTCCAGCTTTCCCAAGGTACTCTTGGCTCCATGATGAGCTTCAATACAAAGGCTGTTTGTATTTAAGTAAACAATCAAAGCTTAAATCCATAGTACTTTATGAGCTTCATGCTACACCCACAGCGGGGCACTCTGGGTTCACCAAAACGTATGACAGGGTCAAATGTTCTTTTTTCTGGGATGGTATGAAACATGACATTCATAATTTTTTCGTGGAATGTGATGTGTGTCAATGCAACAAGGGAGAAACAGTCAAATCTCTGGGCACACTACAACCGCTTTTGATTCCACCTACTATTTGGAGGGATATCTCTATGGATTTTATTACAGGCTTACCCAAATCGGGAAATAAATCATTCATTGTGGTGGTTGTTGATCGCCTTTCCAAGTATTCTCATTTCTTCTCTCTTGAAAACCCGTTTATAACATCCACGGTGGCTCAAAATTTCATGGATCAAGTCTTCAAGCTTCATGGCATGCCTGACTCTATTGTTTCTAATCACGACCCAACTTTCACAAGTAATTTTTGGCAAGAACTGTTCAAGATACAAGGCATTCACTTGCATCTCAGCACAGCTTATCATCCCCAGAATGATGGTCAAACGAAAGTTGTCAACAAGTGTTTGGAAACATATTTGAGGTGTTTTGCCTTGGAAAAGAAAAATCTGTGGGCTCAATGGTTACACCTAGATGAATGGTGGTACAACACTTCATACCATACAACTACACGCATGACTCCTTTTGAAGCGGTATATGGATAGAAGCCACCTTCATTTCTATCATATTTACCTGGTGTCTCGAAGGTCCAGATGGTTGACCAAAAACTTACAGTTCGAGAGACTATTCCCCATACCCTCAAAGAGAATTTGTTCATGGCACAGAATCACATGAAACAACAAGCAGATCAAGGTCACTCTAAACGTCAATTTGCAAAAGGGGATCAGGTGTTTCTTTGACTGCAACCTTACAAGAAAAATTCCCTCAAGGTCGAGCATTGTCAGAAGCTAGCACCCAAATTTTATGGTCCTTATACTGTTCTCAAGCGTGTGGGATAGGTGGCCTATCAGTTAGATTTTCCTAGTCATTTGAAGCTACATCACATTTTTCATGTTTCATGCTTAAAGAAGGTGATTGGAACTAAGTTCCAAATTCAAACCAATCTTCCCGAGTTAGCCAAAGAAGGATCCATTTGGCTACAGCCACAAGCAGTTTTGGACTAGCGTGAGCGTCACCTATGTTAGAGAACCATCAAGGAAGTGTTAGTCCAGTGGAAAGATACAACTCTAGCAGATGCCACTTGGGAACCAGCTACCATTCTAGAGCAATTTCCACATCTCAAGCCTTGAGGACAAGGTTGTTTTTAAGGGGGAGGACATGTTAGGGTCATAACCCACACATAGGTAGAACAATATATTCAGATGTAATAAAGGTCAATATTAATAAGGCCTTGCAATAAAATAGAATAAGTTGAATGTAAGAAGACCTAATAGAAGCTTCTGCTTCTAGAAGGATCTTCCTCTAGATACTTCTTTAGATAGACATATCTAGTATAAATAGGAGTCGAGGGTATGAGAACCCTAGCTTGAATATTATTGTAATAGAGCTATGCTCGCCTGGAGGTTGCCCCCTCGAAGAGGCCTGTGAACATTTCTCTCATTATCAAAGTGATATTTTTGTTGTTATTCTTATATCATTTCAGTGTTATTGTGGTGATTGTTCTGGTTATATTGTTTTTATTCTTCCATTTCTATCATTTTATTTATGTTCTGCATACATTTTTTATCTTTTATATTACAGAATGATCATGAACACTCCTTTCAAATTCGGGATCGATCGCCACCATGGGATCAAGAAAGATCTGGATCGTCGGATCGAAGGGAAGGAAAATAAGGGTCGTCCGATGAAGGTGAAACCAGAGGTTAGAGTAAGGTTAAGTCCCAACCATGAGATCTAGATTGTTAATTGTCAGACATCGATTGAGGCCAAGCGTGAAAGGTAAGGTTGATTGATCGTCAGCCATTCATTCATCGTCATCCATTGATTGAGGTGATCATGGAAGGTAGGAAAATCCTGAACTGCCAAAGGCCAGAGTCACTAAGTGCCATCAGCCATCTGATCTGATAGGAGGTGCGGGGGAATCTCCATCATCGATCATTGTCACTCAACATTAACCACATCGAGAGTTTTCACTCCAAGAGTTTTAAACCTTGCTGAACTGCTACAAGCCGAAGCCCTGGAGCGTTGAAGTCCCAGAATTTTCGTCGATCGTTAGATCGAGGGAAGGACTTCAGGAGTGTTGTGGGTCATCGGATCTAGCAGTGGTACAAGGGTAGCGAAGTTTTGAAGCTTCAGAACCTCTCCACTTCGGATTTCAGCAGTTCGATATTATGGGGGTTGTATGGAACGATATTCCCTGAAGCCCGAAGCCTGGAGTTAATCATAGCTGCTGGCTATGGGAGGAGTGTGAGTCGTCGATTTATTTTTGCATTCATCTATCCGGGAGATAGCATGGGTTGGACTCAATAAAATTTTGATGCCCGGAGTCTCGGATTTGATTGATGATGTGGCTTATGCCACATGGCGAGGGTTCCATGTGGGGGCACATGTCACCTAGTTTTAGTACCTTTTGGACCTCGATCTATTCATTTTCTAGTGACACATGGCATGCGTGCCAGAGTCCACATCACCTTAGGTGACAAAATCATGTTGTGTCCTCTCCAAGAGTATGTGACTCCAGGGATGTCCAAGTTTTTTTCAGTGAAAAGTGTCGAAGCCCGAAGTCGCTAAGGCATGAAAACCGTCGATCTAAGATCCCTTCGGGACCTCTCTCAACCGTTGGATCAAGAAGAGGGAGCAGAGGTAAGTAATTTAGAGGATTGTGACTTCGGGGAAGTGCAAGACTCGGGAATGGAAATATCCCAGAGCCCTGGTGCATCAAATTTATGAATTAGTTAAGAGTTATTTGTCTCAACACGTGATTAAGTCACAACCATCAATCTTGTTGAAGCCTCCAGATGGGGACGGGACTGCCCATTCGGTGGGAGATTAAACTCAACCGTTAGTTTTTTCTAGTGGATTTATTAAAGGCTTCGACGGAGTGTAACTCTAGGGAAAAACAAAATTTTACAGGGGAAACAGTCGAAGGCCGAACCGAAGGACTTGGTCCCAGCGTCAGTCCCATGCTAAGGTAAAAAGGGCCTGGAAGTAAACCAACCCTCATAATTTGTTTTGGCACAAGCTCCTATGTAGAAAAACATAGAGCATGGAGCTAAAGGGTGATTAAGCCCGCGGTTTCAAGCCGTGGTCACATGAAAATTGTTTTGAAGCAAGTGCCTTTGCAGTTTTCAATTTTCAGTATCAGCTAAGGGAGTTGAAAGTGGTTTTTCAGGGATCCCTAACTTTCAGCTCTGATATCCGATTGAGGAAAGAGTACAGTCGTTGGAAATTTGATTCAGAGGATTTAGAGGAAAATAAAAAGGGACTGTTATACTATGAATATTGATATCATTTTTTTCATGAATTAAACAGAAAAGGTACCTGTAAATTTAATCGACAATTTTGTATGATATGTATAATTCTAACCAAATGATTGCTTGAATATTTTGCCAGGATCATAGGTATAACCAGATCAATTCCAGTCTAGGATCATATTTTAGGTTCATGGAAGCATGACAGATCTTACAAGAGTTGGATGAGGCAATCAAGAGATACAGAAAAATTAATGAAGGTGGACAAAGAACTCAAGAATAGTGGAACAAAAGTATTAGTCAACAACTACAGGATCTGAATAAATTGCAGGTACTACAAAAGCAAGAACCCTCACATAGGATATGAAGCTAGCAAGTTAAATATGTCATGGATGGGAATAAAAGGAAAAGTATGATTGTCTATCCTTGAAGGAGAAAAGGTGTAGATAGTTGCAAAAGGATTAAGTGTGAAAGAGATCCACTCCTGATATCAGAGTTCACAATGAAAAGTGGGATGCCAATGTAGAGAATTGGGAATGCCCTCTCACTTGAAAAGTATCATTGAGTGAAAATGGACTTCCATTGGGAATGGTATTAAGTGTGAAAGGTATGGTTTCACAGGGAAAGGTTAATGAATTAACCTAATGGACAACTAGGAGTGATAGTATTTGATTCAAGAACGTTGTAGTAGAGTGATGGAATGTTTGAGCTACTTCATTCTAAGGTGTTGGAATGTTTCATAAAGGTAAAGTTGGATATGACTGCCTATGAGAGGCTACTAAAAATAGAACACATTGGTTGAACTGCGGAATGACCAAGTGAAACTTGGTTGGAAAGTGTTCAGACTAGGGAACCATAGTGCAGATGAGCTTAATGGAATCACACAAGGCAACAAGGATCTGAAGGAGTTGAAGGACAACCAACTACAACATAAATAGATAAATAAATAAGTGAATTAAAATAGAAATGAACTAGAGTGCATGAGGCATACAATGAAGTTAAAATGAATATGCATTAGTAGGCATGATGACTGTAAATGATTGGTGCATATGGATGTGTAATTGCACATGCTTGGATATGCATATAACATGCTTGTGAACTTAGAATAGTCTATTATTATGAAATAATGTTTGAGTATGACTAATGATGGATTATGTATTCAATAAAAATGATATAGCATGGTTAAATATGTGGATGTTGTTGTTTCTTATGATTTTCATCTAGGTGAAGACCCATGAGGGTGGCAGAATGGTGATCAGAATGATGAAGGAGGAAGTTTGTGAGCTTCTACAAATATCAGTTGGTAAGATAGAAACAAGTAGGTTGATAAAAAACAGGTAGGTATGCATTTAGTTTCTATCGATGCATACATGTTGAAGGGGATTGAGGTAAGAATTCCCTCAATTAATTTTCAATATTTAAATTGATATGTAAAGGAAAAAGGCCTAGAATATTCAAATGTTGTTGATGCTAGAATGCATTTAGATAAAATGTTGGTTGCATATTATGTTATGATTGGTTATGGGATCATAATCGGGTTAATTTAGGAGACATACTCCTTCTATAACAATGAATATCCATAGAGTTAGTCATGTGTGAGACCATAATATGGTTGGATATGGAAGGGCTATAGGTGAGTGCTCAATCATATCTACTGTATAGCTTATGTTTGGAATGCAACCTCTTTGCTGACACTGAAGAGAACTTAAGAATTATATTCTTAGTGTTGTGTTTGGGTTGAAAAGGAAGGTATCCAAATAGTCAGACAAGCAGTAGGAAGTTCGTGGATGATGTATTGAGGCATTGGCCAGACCTTCCAACTTACCTTGGTGAATGCATGGCATAGCTATGTGGTATTATGTAGTCAACACATGGAAGCATTATGTAAATGTGGCCATCGGTATTGGTACATCGATTTTTATTTTATTTAATAATTAATTGTTGCATTATGAAAAGCTTGTGGTGTTAAGAATACATAATGATGGATAGATGCATTATATTTAATATAAATACTAGCTTAAGGTGATTGGATTGTTGTTGTTACAATTCTAAGAACATTGGAGCTATTAAAAATGTTACAAGTGATAATACAAGATTCATTGAATGCATTAGGTGAATACATGTATATATTATATAACATAGAAATGATTATGCTAACAGTTGAAATGAGTATTTCTAACTCATGAAGTTGAAAACCCTTCAGGAACTGTTAGATATTACAACAAGAAATTTGCAGGTTAAAGAAGCTACATAATGATAAATTACAGAAAAGCTCTATTGAGGGGACATAGTGATAAAAATATTTCTGGATAGAAGAAAGAAAATATTAGCTGATAAGACATGTGTATGTAATGATGAGTTCATTCCAATTGATAGTTGGATTAATAGAAGTGATTGAATTTTAGTTGTAAACAATTCTGATATCACTTTGTGATTTTGTTTTGAATTGTTACCATGAAAATATATATATCTTGTACATGAGATACTAACAATTTGCTTGGCTGAGGAATGTTGAAATTGCAGGAAGAAAGGGACTTGGATATGGCAGTGTTGTAAGCCCATAAAGAAGACCAATGCCTATTGATGCAAGAACCAATTATTATGAACAAAAGCTCATGTATTGAAATTTTATTTTTTCTATATAAAACAGTTTAGGGAATTATAATTTAATAAATTACTGACGAATTGTTTTGGATGAATGTAGTTCGAGAAAATTGTAGGTAAGATGAACTTGAATATGGAAAGGATGTAATCCCATAAGGAAGACTGATATCTACAGCCGCAGAGCAAAAGATTATGAGCAGAAATATCATGCTTGGGAAAATTTTGTTTTCTTGTATAAAACAGATTGAAATTTATGATTGAAAATGATTATAGTGATGTCTCATGATGATTGTATACGTGTAATACATATGAGATGTTGGATATGCAAGATGGACAGAATGGAAAGGGATATTGTTGTGACATGAGAACCCTGTGTCCCTAGAAATATTCTTGTGCAAGAACGCCTTGGCTAGGCAAGATGGATTTCCTGAGGGACTGTATAGCAGAGAAGGGAATGCCTGATCATGGGCCTGGAAGGTGAGTGACTGCAAGGAAGAGGAGACTTTGATAGCTCTTGTAAACTAGTGATTGGGATCATGCACACAATGGGTATGTCAAGGGAAAAAAGTGATCCAAGTTAACAAGACAACCATATGGATGTAGCTCCGTGAACCACACAGATAAGTATTGTACTGGATTATGAAAATTTACTCTTAGATTATGAGAAAAAATGAAAATTTTATGCACAAATTGTGAATTGACATGCTCACTGATTTGAAATGTTATAGGAACATGATAAATGTTGAGGATCTAGAAAGGAACCAGACTATGAGGGAAAAAAAGAAGGTGATGTTGGAGTAGTTGAATGACAAAGGCATGGAATGAAGAAATTCCAATGTACTTGTTGCAGCTAGAGTACTGGAAGCCGCAACTCTGAAAATTCTTGGTCGAGTGCACTGGAGCCCTGGAGAGAAGTGGGACAACCTGAGGGAATGCATGGTAGAGAAATGGGTTCATTTCTTTCGGTTGTGCAGGGTTGAGAGGGAAGGAGAGCTTGTTGGTTGGAACAGTTGCCAGAAATATAAATTATGAAGATCATTATACATGTTTTGGGTTGGAATGCCTATGTATACATGTTTAATTTTAGGATAGAGTGTCTATGTATATGAGATTGGGTTGGATTACATGTGTGGATTAAGGCCAAAGGGCCTGGATTTGTAATGTTAATAACAGTGGAATGGTGTTTTGCACTGAGGATAGTTCCAAAATAAGGGGATGGGGATGTAACATCCCGGTTCTAACCATTATGAACTATAATGTATTATGTAAATGTGACTTAAGATGGTGAGTTGGTAAACTTGAAAATGGGCCAGAGTGCCTAGGGAATGTAATACATCTATATACATTAATAAAATACACCCATGGTTGCAAGAAGGACAAGGACAAAAGAGATAGGGGATATGATTCCACGAGAGAGGGGGCTTGAGGGGCTAAGTCTTTTTATTATTATTTTATTTACCCATGATCGATTTTATGGAGAAAATGGGTTACATAAGATTCTTGGGAGGGAGGCCATGTGGCTCTTGTCTTCATGTAATTATATAAACATCCCTTGGGGGATTTTTTGGGGGTCTTCTTCTCCCTGGTTCTTGTTCTTCTTCTTCTCCTTCCTTTTTCCTCACTCATTATGGCTATTTCGTGTGCTCTTGGGATGAGCATGGAAATGAATGGTTGGAAGAGGAGAGCCATTGATAAATGGTTGTAATATAATTTATTGATCATTTCAATAGGGAATGGATGCCCATGTGCATGATCTTGATGGAAGTTTGGATAGTACCGTACACAAATGAGAATCCTTCGAATTTTCAATAAGGAGATATCCTGACCAGTAGCACTAGATACCTAGAGAGAAGTGGGACAGCCTAAGGGACTGCATGGAAAAGAAAGGTGTTCATTTCTTTGGGTTGGGCAGGCTAAGGGGGAAAGATAGCTGGAAATTTGGATTTGTTGTGAGGTTGGGAAACCAGAGAGCTAGTTAGCCAATTGTTGTGTGTTTTTAGATTTGGCCTAGGACTCGTCCTTATGGATTCATAGCCCTGGCTCGGGGGTGACCTTCTGTTGAGACTAAAAGAAAAACATTATCTATGGTTGGGAGGAAATTCCTTGGTATTCAACTAGTTGGTGGACATTTACTTGCAAAGATAAGTGCTCTATGTGTTTTCTATATAATGTTTAATTTCGTTGTGTATTTAATTATCTCTGAGATATGTATTTTTTTAATGTGCATGTCTGCATGTTATTTGTTGTGCATGGCATGTTGTTTATTTCTTTATGTTGTAGCGGGGATCTTGTATTATGCATGTGATTTTCATGTCTCTTAATTAACTTAGAAGTGATTCGAATTGAGATAAGTCATTGTGAAGTGAGTCCCTGGACTGCAGCGTGCCTCACCTACGAGTGGCTAGGTGTGTTGTAGTCAAATTAAGTGGTGTAGCCCGACCTGTGGGTGGTTGGGTACGTTACATTTTGAGTATCACTATAAGAAGATATTTTCAAAGTTGCTTGATGGTTGGATGAGGTGCTCAAAGTGATTTTTAGTGAGAAGATTTCCTAATTCATGAGAGCAATGGGTTGAATGGAGTGTGCTATGGGTATATAGTTGGTTTCTTCACCCTAGTGGCCTCATAGCCTGGCTTGGAGGTGGCATCTCCAATGGATTCCTATGGTTGGCTGGTGAATTTCTCTTACATAACCAATTTATTGGACCACTTTTATTAAAAGATAAGTGTATAGTCATTATTTACAATTATGCAATTTAACTCTCTATTTTATATTATGATGTTGAATTTGTGCATGCATTTTGTGTGAATATATTTATTAAGAATGAAGATAAGTATGTGTTGCCCCATTTCTAGTGATTTTGTGTAGATTATATGGTTGCACCTATAATTCTACACTTAGCATGCATTATTAGTATGTTGGAATCCTTTTGAAGCCAAATTCATTCACAAATGGTGAATTCCACTAGTTAATGGCCAATTTTTGAAATTGAATCAAGCCGGTATTTTTTTGTTGACTTGAAGGGAATAGATGGATATGCCACATGTCAACAACTTGATCCTTTTTGTGACTAAAATGTGAATTCAATAACTTGATCATGTATGTGTTTTTGAGTGAAGTGCATATGTAGCTCAATGTGATTGTTGTGCTTATGTTGAGTTGTATGATGGGCAATTTGTATGGCACTCTAACTATCACTCCAAATAGTAGTTGAAAACACCTCCTTGAAACCAAACTTGGAAAGGATATTTTGGATCTAGATTACTTCCTATCCTACATGAACCATTGCTCCATAATTTTCCTCAATCTAAGAAAGATAAATGGTAAGTTTTCCTTGCATACCTAAGTAACAAGATCCAAACCAAGATTGAATACATAACTTGTAAGAGACTTTAGATCATCGAACTTCAACCCAATCAAAATCTATGAAATGAACCAAAATAATAATAATAAAAAACCTAAATTGCATTGTATGCAAACTAAATTGTATCAAAGTATCATCTTTTCTTCTTTCCATTGACTCTCATGTAGAGACTACACAAATAAAGAGACTAGACCAACAACAAAGGAAATATATGTTCGTGTATGAATTAAGTACAACAAACTATCAACTAGCTATGGTACAAAGTATCATCTGCATGAGGTGTGGCACACTTGATAGATAACTGAACTCCATACTAAAAATGGATTAGGGTTGATTTGCAATCATCCATGTGAAACATGTGAAGGGGATCCAATCCATACTTAATATGAGAAAGAAAAATTGGTCCTTCATATACAAAACATGTAATCCAAATAAATAACGCATGTGCCCTAATTTTGTCATCTAAAACCAATGCATAAGACAAAACTTCATTTGTCTAATCAAATAAGGATAATTTCAAGTGAAAATGTGATAATCAACATACAAACAAGAGTGAAAATATCAACAGTCACTTGTTGAGTATAAACATTTGGTTCAAAGTGGCATCCAGAAAATCTCGAGTCAAGTAGAAACTAGTCCATCTTCTAACCAAGCCCACAAAGATTTCTCAAGTCCGTACATAGATTTATTCAATTGGGGTACAAGATTAGAGTCACCCTAAACAACCTAAGAAGTTATTCCATATAAATAATTCCCTACAAATCACCATACAAGGAGGTGTACTTAATGTCCATATAATGGACCTCCCAACCTAGAAATTGGAGAAAAGGTTTCATAATATTTGAGACCTTTGACCTGAGAGAAACCTTTGGCCTCTAACCTAGCCTTATACTTATCCACACATCCATCTATTGAAAAGTTATTTCTAAACCTATTTAAATTTAATAATCTTCTTCTGTTGCAAGAGACAGACTAAATCTTAAGTATCATTCACCAACAAGGAACAATACTATTCATTTATCACTTAATCCTTTTATGGTAAACTAAATGCTTCATGAAAAAATTATGGATCTTAAATTTCTAAGTATTGAGCCATGAGGGATTAAAAAGTGTGCTAGAGCTATGAATGAGTCTGGTGAGCAACAAAAATATCATCGAGTAAAGAACCAACAACTTCCCAAGTCCATTGAGCCCATCTAGGAAGTGGTCAAGTTTCAAGAGTGTGATAGCGATGAGGGTAAGGTGGTTCCTCCTAACTATATTCATAAAAATAATAACTATTATCCATAATAGAGGATATATCATGAGAAGATATATACTAAGAGTTCAATAGAGAAGTAAAGGGAGAAGTCCACTCACAAGTCAAATATTTAACTTAGCTATCCCTAAAGTCCAGACTTTGTTTTTAAGTTTATCATCAAGGGAAATCTCATAATACCACTTATATGAAATATACCATTGAAATTCCACTCTTCCTTGGGCCAATGATTTCATTGTGTCTCCACATAAAGGTTCTCATCTTTTCTTGTTTGCCATATTTTCCACTTTCAATGTGCTTAGGTAAGTGTAAGTATAATGTGTATAAATCATATTTTCTGGCTAATAGGTACCCTACTAATCATAAATTAGGGGCAATCAACTATTCAAATTTCCCCCCTCGTACACTTGGTGCATGTCGCTCATTAAATGGTAACTGTCATTTGTATACACAAGGCCTAAAGGGAAATGTGAAAAAATTAATCATCATTAATTAACAACAGTTGTTCTTGTTGTGTGAGGGATGTGTGGTGGATATGATATGATTACATATAAACCAAAAATCATGTCATATGTGGAATGTTGCATGGGGTTACATGGAATGTGGATGCAGGGAGAAAAAGTATCATGTAGAATGCAGAGTGCAGGAGGAAAAATGTATGCAAGGGGAGGAATGTGTGCAAGAGGAATGTCGGGTATCACGTCCCCACATAAACCTTGAGGAGTCAAAAAATATTCTAAGTATGAGAATGCGGGTTGTAGGAATGCGAGTTGCAGAGATGTGAGGTAACTAGTTCAAAATGTGGGTGTGAGAATGCGGGTTGTGGGAAGACTGGACCACAACAACCTTTGCAGGAGGTCCTCCACATGAGCTTAACATATGTGAATGTGGGTTGCAGGTGGTTGAAACCTTTGACAAATGCATCACTACACCACCCCCCCCCCCGCATCCATCTGACTAAAGTGTTATATGAAAATGGACTGCATGGGAAATGCATGCTTAAGAAAAAGAAGGGAAAAGGTATCAACAAGATGTTAGGGTTAAGGTAAAATACTCCCTTCGTATTTCTATAATCATTATGTTTATCGAAGTATTTTTTCAGTGTAATCTCTCAATTAATATTTTGCACTCTCTTTTGAGCTCTATGTAGCTAGGATTTCAAGGTTAAGTGTGGCACATATAATCTCTTTTGATCTTGGGTGAAATCACACTAATGTATTATTGGTTGTCCATTCTACAAAGAGGGATTCCTACTTGTATTTACTTCATTTATGATTTCATATGTGGTTATCCTTTAATTATTCATGGTTACACATTACATGGCTAATTTTGTATTGGTTGTGAGAAGCATCTTTGGAAGAACCATCCTTTAATTTTTGTGTAGTGAAGTAAAATCATGTGATTGGTTAGAGCATGGTCATAAAAACATGACTACACCTTCTGATGTATCATTTGAACCCTCTTGATTATTGATCTTGACTCCATCACCCATTAGATAGGAACTAGTCTTGGCAATCCACCATCCCATTTATTTCTAAAATATATATTACACAATCTTTTTGCAGTATTCCCCCCTTGTGTCGAATGAGAGAAGACTAAAGTGAGAGAAAGAGTTGTTGTCGTGGCAGTGGAAAACCTTTCTAAGTGCCTCTAAAGTTGCCCTAGGTTTTAGGACTTTGAATAGACTTTGAATGGGAGATCGATTAAACTAAAAAAAATAAAAAGATCAATGCAGTTATCCATTGGGTGAATGGAGGAAGAAAGAGTGAATCTCTTCAAGAAAATTTAGTTAAATCCCAATGATGTGAATTAAGAAGATTATCATAATGAAAAATCAATAATGAAAGAACTCCACATTGAACAATACTCCACATAAATTATTTTGATAACCAAAAGAGATATGGTTGCATCATAAACCCCAAATATTCACACAAAACTACATTTTATGTTGTCAAAAAAATCCTCAAAGTGAGGAGAATGAATGAAAGGGAAAATAAAAATGTAAAGGGATGGACAAGGCTCAAGAGAAACCAATGAGAAATAAGCCTCACTCGGCATGCTATTTTGCACTTATATTAATATATAAAGTTTTACATACAGAAAATTTATAAGTTACACAGTTCATGGGGATATCTGATCCTCTCCACCTCCCTCGAAGGGATAAAAATGGTATTGACCAAACTAGAATGATTACTAAGATGCTGAGCAAACCAAAAAAACCTCCAGTTAGCTCCAAAACAAAATGTACAGACTGTCTGTAGCAAGGCCAAAACTAGACAATGGTGATCATAGTATGATTGTACAGGTTGTTTGTTCCACACTAAAGATATATATTTACCTGAGATTAAGTGTCATTGTGGGGCCCAAATTCCCATCTACCACCTAGTTGAAATTAATTCTTCCCTCATGGAAGTTCAATGCACTTTTAGAAAGTCTATCCGCTTGTTTATTAAACTCTCTAAAGACATGGGTGAAACATAGGGTCCTGAAACCTTACACCAGATATTTAACCCTCTTTACAACAATGCATATTGAGGATAAGAAGATTACCTCTCTGATTCAACCAGTCTATGATGATTCTCGAGTCTTTGAAAACTTGAATTTTCTAAAGATGTATTCAAGTTTCTACGGTGAGTAGGGACCAAAATCCCAAAAGCTTGGCTCAATTGTTTGTACCCGCCCCAAAATTTAGTGACCATCTATAATATGTATGCTTGTCAATCCTGATAGAACCACTAGCACCGCTTTTCAAACCTTGACCCTGAGAAGCTCCGAAAAACCACCATGTTGGTGATACCCCAGAGAGCACTGGTGGGTGGCATGAAGGTCGAACTGGATGAACTCTTGCATGTGGAATGCCTATACTTCCAAGTATCCTATGACAAATCAGATTTAAAGAGGGCCGAACAGTATAAAAAATTACCCATTTTATCTCCAGCCATACAATCCAACAAAAAATGGCTGGAAAATGTGGAAAGGATGTACAATTAATTGACCATTCTAGAAACTAGAATTGAAGAGTGTCTCCCATCTGTCTAAAGTTTAATTTAAGTGCTTTTGTCAATTGTAACAAGCATGTTGGGAGAAACTACAGTGACTCATAATATGTAAAATTATCTATGCTTCCTGATGGAATAACCCACAATGCTTGGCTCGAACCATCCCCTTCGTTGAAGGTTTTCCCAGGTAAGGACCATATCTTCCAACAAGACCCACGTAAAAAACTTTAAAATTTATCTGTTGTATAACCAGTATTTACTGACTATTGTCTCATATGATTTTTTTGTTGTGATAAAGCTCGAATGGTCTCCCCCAATCAAAATAAGAGTATCTAGTATGTCATCCAGTTCAATGTCGGAAGCCATCAAGGCTTGGCGAAATAGATCCCATTCTGTTGGCTCTCCACCTATGAACCCAAACTCTTCAATTGATTTCCACTGAGCCAAAACATCCCTTGTCATGTCTATTCCTCTTTCCTGAAATAATTAATGGATGCATCCTTGATTTAGGGTTGTGATCAGAGAGGGGGATAACCTGGAAAAAAAATTAGGCCTAGGATCAAATCCTCTCTCATGCGAATTGAGTGCCACATATCGAGACTCCAGGCCAACGACTGGGTGATTACCTTGACGGACTTAACCAAGATTTTCCAAAAGAGTGAAGCTTTGTCGGTCTTCTTTGGTTTGATTCTCAACCAGTAGACAACAGAAGGAGTTGGAAGGTACTTATCCTTTAGAAATCTATGCCAATGGTCATCTTTCATCAAGAAACACCATAAAGTATTTGAAGCTAAAGCTTTGTTGAACATAGGTAAATTCTTGACCCCCCATCTGCCTTGTGGTTTTGGTTTGGCAATTTTCTCCTAGCTTAAAAAAGATGAATCTATTCCTTTGCCCCACTACCCGACCACAATAATTTGAACATCGGTTTTCTGATCCTCGTAAGAATTGATGTCGGAATAATGGCTACCATTAGCCAGTAGACTAGCAGGCTCTCCAACACTGATTTAACCAATACATATCGTCCTCCCAAGGAAATACAATAGTGGCACCAAAGCCTGATTTGTTTCTCATACTTATAGATGAGCCATCACCAATCTTCAAATTTGTAATTATTAGACTTAAGTAAAAAACCCAGGTACCTAAAGCCTTCCAAAAGGTCCACAAAATTGTAGGGAAAGAGTGAATTCAATGAATTCAGCTCGTCCGTTGATAATCCTGAGAAATGAAAGGTAGACTTAAGAAAATTGATAAGGATTCTAGATGCTCGGGAAAATGTAGACAGTAGGAATCAATGGCCTTCCATTCATTTATACAATCTTTGGTCATAATGAGGACATCGTCCACAAAGAAGAGATTGAGAATCTTCTGGGAGAGAGAAATATTAACACCTGTAATAATCCCCTCTGTCTGATCCTTTTTAAGTAGGTGGTAGAGTCCTTCCATTACTAAAATAAAAAGCAGTGGTGATAAAGGGCACCCTTGCCTGAGGCCATGGCTGCTCTAGAAAAAGAGAGTAGGTTCACCATTGATCAAAACTGACAAAGTAGAAGTGGTTATGCAACACATAATATAGTTTGAAAGCACAAGGCCAAATCCAGTATGGAGAAGGATCAATCTAAGAAAATCCCAATTAACACAGTCACATTCCTTCATCAGATCTAGTTTAAGAATAAGAGCCTTCATCTTTTTTACTTTAATGTTGTGGAGGCATTCCTGGGTTGTTCCCACTGCATCCAGGATGTGTCTTCCTTTTAGATATCACAGCTGATCCTCTGAAAGTTCCCTTGAGAGGACATGTTTAATCTTGTTTTCTATGACTTTTGAAATAATCGTGTACGCCAAGTTACATAGTGATATAGGTCTGAAGTCCTCAAAAGTGGTTGGCTTGCTCACATTTGGAATGAGGACTAGAAATGTTGAGTTTAAGGATATCTCCATAGTTCCCTCCCTCCTTGACTCCTCTACTGCCTCAAGAATGTCATCCCCTACCAAATCGAAGAAGTGGAGGAAGAATTCCACCGTCTACCCATCTGGCCCAGGAATTTTTCCCTTGGTGAACCCCTTGATAATTCCCTAGATTTCTTCTTTAGTGCAAGGAACTTCAATGGCTAAACTCTGTAAGTTTTAAACCTGCGAAGTAAAGCAATGCATATATATTCTTAAGCAATACAGAAATTAATCAATGGCTCATACACAGAATACACAGAGATCTTTACCGGAAACCCTC
>JZKD02S0131634.1:166226-176433 GCA_000966675.3 Picea glauca
GCTCTGATGAACGTGAGTGTGTTTCCAAATGAGGTGCTAGCCTCTTTATTTATACAATCTGACAAGTATGGACAGAGGTGTCTTTTCACTGGCAGGGCCGACTTTTATTCTAGGTGGTTACAACCACTTTAATATATTCTGGTTGGGCTGACTTCTAATTCTAGGTGGTTATAACCACTTTAATATATTCTAGTTGGGTCGACTTCTCATTCTGGGTGGTTATGACCACTTTAATATATTCTAGGGACGACTTTTCATTTAGCCTATTACAATTAGGGTTTGACCAATCCACAAAAGGGGATTTGGTCATTAAAAATACCCGACATGATCAATCCACAAAAGGGGATTGATCTAATGAATAATACACGAATAATAATTAGAATACTCTTTGCAGTTACAATATTTCAACACTCCCCCTTAACAAGAAGGGTATTATATAACAACATCAGGTGAGAGAGAGGGCAGCATCATCAACAACATCTTGGAACACTTACTGGCATATCTATAAATCATTGGAAGTTTTTCTCATCATCAATATCATCATTCACAATAGGGAGATGGAATGGCATCATCATCCTCATCAGCATGAGGCTAAGGTAACATCATCATCATATTTAGCGTGAGGCTAAAGTAACATCATCATCTTCGGCATGAAAGATGAAATAACATCATCATCATCATCATAATCATCTTTAGCAAGGAGCTGAAGTGCCATCATCATCATCATATTCATCAAGAAGATGAAGTGGAATCATCATCATCAACTGCATCAACATGGATTAGTATAACACTAATACATCATCATCATCAATAATAGCACAATGCTGATACAATATCAAAAACAACAATATCACGACACAAAGGCTGGACCATCATCAACAACAACAACATCACATCACGAAGGCTGGAGAATCATCACAGCATGAGGTTGGCACATCATCACAGCACGAGGTTGGCACATCATCACAGCATGAGGCTAGCATGTCATCAACACGAGGTTGGCATCACAGCAATTAAGCTGGCACATCATCACAACAATTAAGCTAGCAACACCACACAACAATTAAGCTGGAATCACAACACAACAATTAAGCTGGAATATCATCAGCACGAGGTTGGCATCATAGCACTAGGCTGGAAACTCAACATAGAAATTAAGCTGGAATATAATTAGCATGAGGCTGGAAACTCAACACAACACTACTCCCCCTTTCGAGGGAGGTCCTTTCGGACTATACCAAGCTTATCTCGAAAGTGCTCAAAATTTACACGAGATAGAGGTTTGGTCAACACATCAGTAACCTGTTCATCCGTGCTAACGTATAGGAGATTTATGGCTCCTCTCTGCACCATGTCACGGATGTAATGATATCAGATCTCTATGTGTTTTGACTCATCATGGAACACATGGTTCTCCATCATTCTATACAACTTGGTTATCACATAGAATCATGGTGGCTTCCATATCCAAATCAAATAGATCAGTCAACAACATCTGAAGCCATATGGCTTCACAACTGGTGGAGCATGCAACAATGTATTTCGCTTCTGTCGTGCTCGGAGCAATGTTGAATTGTTTCCTACTCTACCATGAGATCATGGCTAACCTCAGGCTGAAACAACATCTTGAAGTGCTCTTTCTATTAGAAACACTTCTAGCTCAATCTGAATCGGTGTAACCACTCAGTCTAAAGTCATGATCTTTAGTATAATAGAGACCAAAATTCAACATACCCTTAAGGTATCTCATCATATGTTTTGCAGCAACAATGTGAACACGTCTAGGTTCTACCGAACACTGACTCAAGGCAAAACATATATCTAGCCTGATATTCGTCAGATACATCTCTAAACCAATAATTTGTCTGTACAGAGTAGCATCAACCAATTTTGATGAGGTATCTACCAGAAGCTTCAACTTCATTTCCATGGGTGTGTACATGGATTTTCATTTCAACATGTCCACCCTTTTCAATTTTAATTGCATACTTCCCTTGGTTAAGGAAGATCTTCTCTGTTCTCTGCCAAACTTCAAGCCCTAGGAGATAATGCATTTATTTCTTCCATCAAACTCTTTGGCGGGCTTCTTCTGCAATCTGTGATGAGATTTTATTCATCTTGTCAAGAATACATCATATACATATAGTAGTAACATCACTAGATCATTATTCATAACCTTGAGATAAAGGTTAGAATACTCTTGGTAAATCCCAAACTCTTCAGGAAACTGTAAACTCTGCCATATCAAGCTCTAGGAGATTTCTTCAACATGTACAGATCCTTCTTCAACTAGAAGACATGAGTCTTTCTATCTTCAATCTTCAAATCAGTTTTTCTCATTACATTGTACCAATCTGGTACACTTTCTTAGTTGCAACTCAATTTGCACAATCATGTGCTAGCTCTATGTGCTCTCCATGAAGCACTATTTGTCTCACTGATTGAGAGTATGTCCTCTCCTCTTTCTGCAACTGTTCCTTCTAGAAATGGGACTCTGCACCTGTACCTATTCCAAAGTTGAGAATGATTGCTCCATTCTCACTATGATTGTTGAAGTCTGAGAGTAACTCCTCTACTCCATCATGGCAACAACTTCATCTAAAATTGAGAGTGGCTCAATAACTGATACTGAAGATAGCTCTTCTTATTTCATGGAGGTAACTCTATATTTCATTGTAGTCATGTATCCATGACCCAACTAATGTACTGCACCAACTGCCACTCAATTTCAAATATGGGGATTTCTCCCCCTACATCTCATGCTATATATGAATCATGGTTGTTCTAGTTGTCTTCATAAATACTGGAATTATTTCTTCAATAACTGGAGTAAGTGTCTCGTCATAGTCTTCTCCCTCTTGTTGGGAGAATCCTCTTAGACACACATCAATATTTGTACATCTGCAACATGTTTGATCTGTATAGGTCAATATTGGAAGTCAATATTGACTTCTCTTCTAGTCTCACGGAAGAATCCATGTCCTAGTCCTTTTGACTAGCTTCCTTCTCTGTTACTGAAACAAGGGAATCTTCCCAGGAGATTTCATATCTCCTAGAAGTTTCTGAAGCTATAATCTAATATTCTCACGACATCTGTCTCTCGGTCCTGGAAGTTGTCTCTTCATATAATCCTTTCTGAGATCATGCATACACTCGATTTCTTCTGAGTCTATAAGGACTTCATCATCTCTTACAGGGTATACTTGGTGTTGAATACCAATTCTAAGTATGAAAGACTAAGTCATGATTCAAATGAGTTATGCTTCTTGTCAAAGTGGATTCATTATCCTTTGAACAATTATGTTGTGAGATATTGATCTAATGTTCAGTCATCTTTGGAGCCTTCTACTCCTTACAATTAATCTTCATATGAGATACTGTGAATCTCAAAAGATAGCTTCTTCTTCATCTTCTTTGGTACATGAATGTATATGGTCATGTGCATAGTCTGCTTCGTGTCTCATATAATATGTTTCCTTCAACAACCTTCACTATAGCTTCCTCAGGGTTATCACATGTGACTTGAAACAAGGTCAACAAAACAAGTAGGAATATTTCTCTTTTGATAATAGTAGATAAAACAATAGCACTAATAATCATCACAGTAGCTCCTTTAGAGCTATCACTTGTGACATGTCTGAAGTAAAGATCAAAAGTAAGAAATACAATACAAAATGAGGTCAACACTCTTATAGTGTTGTGATCAAACATTTCTCCATGGAAACCTGGAACTAACACAAGATATTTCTCCTAGAGGAGATGTTAGTTGTATCAGGCAAATGATTACATTAAGCATTTATCTCAATATGCTCACATCCTACCAAGTATAGTAATTTTCAAAGACTACTATCTCAACTATAGTGTTTACTTATAAAGGGGTAGTTATCAACTTTGTCATGTGCAACTTTGAATCTTATCAACTTAATTAATCAAACCTAGAACCTGGAGTTTTGTCCTCAAGAATGAGTGTGTGTTTCTTTTTTTCCGAGTCTCCTTCACTCAAGATGACAAGTGCTTTCTTCAACCTGTCTTTTGTACTAGGACAATATGCTATCTTGACAGAAGGTTGGGTTAGAGAATAAACTCTATGATCTCAACTTGAATCCATCTAACACCTTGACTTTAAGTTTGACCAAAGGTTAGTATAATGGTCATAGCTACAACATACAACACTGATCAAAATAATGTCATAACAAATAGATGCATATACGAATAATCAAACCTGGATTACATTATTCCTCTGAATATGTTGGATCTTGAGATCCTTTTGGATCTATGGAAAGAGATCCTTTCTCCTTCAAATACCCTTTAAATATTTAACATATGTGTGTACATACCTCTGATAGCATTTGCAGGTAGTGGCACCATCTGGTAGCAGCGGTAATGATCACCAACTCTTAAAAACTTCAAGGGTGACTACAACTGGTACTAAAGTTGATACTTCAACTAATACTACAACTGCAATTGATACTGCAACTCATTCTGAGACTGCAACTGCAACTGCAATTTAGGGTTTTATGAGGAAACCCTAATTTTTCAAAATTCAAATTTTGAAATTCCGATCCAGGGGATAGATGCACTGAGCTGAGGCAAGTAAGCTGGTGCAATCAGATTTCTAAAAATTAAAATTTTACCCCTTCAAACTTGATCAACGGATTTTTGGACTGGTGCTTCTAGTTTTCTGGTACTTCTAGTTTTTTGGTACTTTGGTACTTTGGTACTTCTGGTTTTCTAGTACTTATAGTACTTTGTGAAAACTAGGGTTTCACTTTCCAGGAGATCTACCACTAAAAAGGTGTGTTGAAGGTGCCAAAGAGTTCCTTGTTCTAGGGCACACTTTTCTAGATGACTTTGAGGTTGAAAACCTTCTTCAATAAAAATCCCTAAATTTCAGCTTATCTCTGATACCATGTTAAGGTTTAAGATATTATTAGGTTTCTTTTCAATTCACTAGATAAACATAGCATAGATAGGATCACTGAGAATTACACAATCACAAGAGACACATCATTTATCCTGGGAAACCATCATGGGGGAGAAAACCCAGCAAAAACTTCCTTAATATAGATATCCAATACAATGCCAAGAGAATAAAACAAACAATACATAAATTCCTCTCCCAAGAATGTGCCTCTCTCTCTCTTATTTATTCTCCAACTACAGCTCTGAACTTGTGCTTTGATGAACAAGTGAGTGTGTGTCCAAATGAGGCATTAGCCTCTTTATTTATACAATCTGGCACATGTGGACGGAGGTGTCTTTTCACTGGAAGGGCCTACTTATTATTTTGGGTGGTTATAACCACTTTAATATATTCTAGTTGGGTCGACTTCTCATTCTGGGTGGTTATAACCACTTTAATATATTCTGGTTGGGCTGAATTCTCATTCTGGGTGGTTATAACCACTTTAATATATTCTGGGGCCAAATTTTCATTTATCCTATTACAATTAGGGTTTGACCAATCCGAAAAAGGGGATTTGGTCATTTACAATAACCAATATGATCAATCCACAAAACGAGATTGATCTAATGAATAATACATCGATAATAATTAGAATACTCTTTGCAGTTACAATATTTCAACATCCCCAACCTTTGACATCCTAACACCCTGAGCATCCCTTCCCCACCCCTCTGATGTGGAAGGACTACCCCTCGTGCCTAGTCTGCATTTAGAAGAAGGCTCAGTAGTACCCCCCAATCCCAGACCAATGGCATCAAACCTTAGGTTCAAATTTTCCCCCAAATCCTTAGTCAGGCTAGAATGTAAGGTAGGTGTAGGAGGATGTTCACTAGTCGAAAGAGTGGAAAGTTTCAGTGTATCGAACTCTAAGGCAGTCAACATCGAGAAGAATGATGGACAATTTTTTTGTAACTTATCGGCTTTAGTATCCAATTAAGTCGATGTAGAATCTGAGTCTTCAACCGTCAGGTTCACTTCCCCACTCCAAAGTGAGTTGACCCCAGGAGAATCACAATTAGCGGTCTTCCAGATCATGGAAGACTCTGATTCCTCCTCGTACTCAAAACCTGGAAAGATTCTTCGTAGGTGTCTCATTCCTCGACAGAAAGAACAATTGAAGGGGATGCCCAGATAGTCCAGCTTCTACCCAATAACTTGCTCGTACCATTCAATGTCCAAGGCCTCTAGGAGTCCCTTATGAACATCCAATTCAACCAGGACTCTTTCCATCCATCTATCAGTCCCTTTGAGGGCCTCTTCGTCAATAGCAAGGAAGCGTCCCAGTTCATTGCCAATAGTTGTTAAATATTTTTTGTTCCACAACTGTAAAGGAAGCCTTAGGATTAATACCCACACATGTTTGTGCTGGAAGTATTCTGAGGCAAGGTCAAAACTCACCCTCCAATGCTTGAGCATAAGGTTGCCTCCTGTAGTAATCCAAGTCATGGCTAGAAATTTCTTGGAGTCCTATGGAGTCTTAAAAAGGAAGCAAATCCAACCCCTAGTCAATGTCACTACCTTTGGAGTATACCCTAGCGTTGGGGCCCAAGTAATGTGCACCCAGTCCTCTAAATTTTTTCTAAGTCACGTTCTATACAATAGCCTCCCAACTAGAGTACACAGAGGCAAGGAGCATGTCTCTTCCAGACCAACGTCTCCCCCTAATACCATCATACACTTCGACTTGTTAGATTTCCAGGATCTCACACCAAGGCTTTGCCCTTCACCTGGTCTGCAAGAACCTGTTGAATTATTTTGAAGTGTGTTATGTAAAAAAGGGTCTGGAAATACTTTATCCTTGGAGCGAGCTTCACCATGGATCATCCTCTCCCCTCCTACGTAGGGTGCTATTGTATTCCCTGAAACAACTCTAAGAGCATGAGGTAAGTTCGAGGAATTACGCTTCCCTCTACCTCCTTGGCATTTGATCTAGAGTTCTTCATCAGTGACAAATAGTCCTTCATTACTCCACAGAGCCTCATCCTCAGCACTCATCAAAGTGCTCACCTCAGCTTCCATCCAGCTACCTAAAATCTCACCACTTGCCTCAAAAGATGTCCCTTGAGTATTTAGGTGTAAGCGTGTCAGAACAGTTTTTGCATCTTTCTCGAGAAGATGTGACAACAAACCAACTGCTCACAAAAAGGAATTACCAAAAATACCCTAGTTACCTAACCACCATTATATCATTTAAAATGGTGTCCTTCCCAAAGCAAGAACCGTGGGTTAAACTAACATATCAAGTCCAGGACCATCTTCCATTTCGTCGGTTCCTCACATGCCTTTCTGCAGGACTACAAGGTCTAGCTACCAAAGTCTGCTCCTAGAACCCTGGTTACAAATCCTTCTCCCGCCATTCTCCCAACTTAAATGTGGACTTAGTTATGTGAACTAGGATCTTTTCATTGTGACTTATAAATAATTGCATTAAATGAGCATAAATTAAAGTGCACCATTAAAGAATGGAAAACTAAAGAATGAAGAGACATAAGCATCATATCTGAACACAAAACTTGATAACAGAGTTCGTCCCTGGTGGACTACGTCTTCGGGTTCTGCTCTCAAATGTGTAGTCTCTTTCATTAACTCAGCAAAATAATTTGGCAAAATACATAAGTATTCCTCAGTCTAAAATCAAGCTGCAGAAATAATTCTCAGATCAGAAAACGGACAGCACCACTGAATGCATGGCATCGAATTACCCAAAAACAGATGTGTCCACACCTCGATCCGACTCTGGCACTCCCAAACCCAAGAAGAATTTCATCTCAATTTTTGTGCCCTCTGCAACCTACAATAATGACAGTCCTTGCCTCATAAATTGTGCCCAGAGTTGTATAGTTTGCGCCTCATCCTTTCCGACTGGGCAGATGCCTAGCTTAAATAGCACCTGGGCGGATGGATTTACCAACGAAATCATTGGGCGAGTTGGTTTTTAGCGCTAATATTAAGGCGTTACATGTGGGGGAGGTTCTGGGGTCAAACCCACGGGCCTCCCCTTTTGGGTCTTTGCTACAACCTCCACTATATTGGATGGTCAGCTTCTAGATTTGGCGGATGCGCCAGATATGGTGGGACCTCCCCATATTTGGTGGGGGTCCATTTTATATAATTTCTTTGTATTTTGGTCATGGGCCCTCATTGGGTATTTTGGGGGTGCCACATGGGGCCCTCTTATTGGGCCATGTGGCATCCTTGGATTGGCACACCCGGCTGCCAAGTCATGTTGATGTCACCTCCATGTCAACTCTGTACAAGACACGTGGTGCCTTCTGGGTGGTTCCACATGGCATCACCTAGGGGTGCCATGTGGCACTTTTCTATTGGTCCAAATGGATCCCCAAAAATCCTATTCACTAGTGACACGTGGAAACCTCTGGTGTTGCCACGTGGCATGATGATGTCAACAATCATCATGTTGACTTCATCCCTCCATGCCAACTGTTGACGTCATGCTGACATCAGCAGTATGGATGATGATGTGGCCCTTGTTGACTTGCCCTCTTTGACCACAACTTTGACCGCAAATATCGTTCAATCCGTAAATTTGTTTGACGAGTCGTTTACGTTGTTAGAAATATTTCACTATGCTCTTCATGATCATGAAACTTTCTTTGAGTTTTGTGAATTTTGAATTTTTTCCCTTTCTCTGTCTATTGGAGCCATTCTGAGCATTATGAGTTGCCTCTGTGCGTTTTGAGTTTTTCTTAGCCTTCTCTGGATCCTATTTGGATCACGCCTTCCCACTGAGACCTTTTTGGACCACCAAAAGATTTCATCAATCAACAGGTGAGTGAGGGAAGAGTTGCCTCACTTTGTCCTTCTAAGTCCACTTTTCCTTGCTTGGATGTGTGCCTTTTAATCCCTCTCGAAGATAATAAACATCACCCCTGCATGAAGTCCTCATTCTCCTATCCAGGATGATATCTTCCTTTATCTCATCCAAGTACTTAGGTGAAAACTCATCAACTGAAGGTATTGAAACTTCCTCATCTTAATCCATGATCATGGGAGCCTCAAAAAGTTTCAAGTTCTCAACGTTCACAACTGAGTAAATCCACATGTAAGGTGGAACATCCAGACGAAAATCATTGGTACCACTTTTCTCCAAGATAATGAAGGGTCCATAACGAATGGGCTTGAGTTTCTTGCCTTCACCCTTCAATCTCTCCTTGTTGATGTGAAGACATACCTAGTCTCCAACCTGGAACTGATGATCAACCCTGTGCTTGTCATGCCGAGCTTTATATTGTGCTTGACTTTTCTCCAACTGTTCCTTGATTATCTGGTGTATCTGTTGGATCCTTTGGATGAACTTGCAGGCTCTGTCCTCTGTTCGTTATTCATTCACATTGGCATCTCTCTCATACATCAAGTCCAAAGGAACCTTTGGTAGGTACAAAAAACATGTCTCAAAAGGTGAACTCTGAGTGGATGAATGTAAATCTTGATTGTACATATGTTGTACATAGGGCATATCTTCATCCCATAACTTGGGATGCTTGTTGCAGTAGCCTCAAAGAAAAAGTACCATTGTTTGGTTTACCACCTTTGTTTGCCCGCCGGTCTATGGATGGAAGGTAGTGCTCCTATTCAATTTGGTGTCCATCATTCTCCACAAGCTACCCAAGGAATCGAGTATCTCGTTCTGAGACGATGGATGTGGGTAATCCAAAGTGAACTCAAACATACTAAAATAAGAGATTAGCAGTCTCCTCATCAATGATCTACTTTTTACATGGCATCAAGATACACATCTTGTTGAACCTATCCACTACAACATACAAATAATCATGACCCCTTTTGGTCATTGGTAAACCCCCTACAAAATCCATGGAGACACTTTCCAATGGATGGCATGGAACGAAAAGTGGTGAGTATAGCCCCAGTTTTCTATTAGTGGGATTACAAGTAGAACACTTCACGCACCCCTTTAAATATTTAGTTATAATTGCTTTCATTTGAGGCCAATAAAAAAACCTTTGCAAATGAGCCATAGTTTTTCCTACCCCAAAATGACCAGACACAAGAGAAGTGTGAGATTCTCATATTACATGGACTCGTTCACTTGTAGGAATACATAACTTTCCAAGATGGTAGAGTATTTTTCCCTGCAGACAATAGTTCTTTGTTAAGGTCCTAACCCGCACATAGGTAGATCAATGTATTCGGATGTAATAAAGGTCAATATTAATAAGACATTTCAATAAAATAGAATAAGGCGGATGTAAGAAGACCTAA
>JZKD02S0131634.1:176443-195964 GCA_000966675.3 Picea glauca
TTGTATATGCATGTGCATTTTCCTTCATGTCCAAATACCTTTATCAATCTTGCGGTCCAAAACCCATGACTAGGGTTGACATCAATGACAACAATCAATCTTCCAACAATTACAAAGCCCAAATGGTATAACTAACCACTCAAACAATCCATGTTTGGTTTTAAAGGCAGTTTTCCATGCATCATGTTCTGCAACCCTGATTTGATGATATCCACTGCGCAAATCCAACTCACTGAAATAAACAACATTCTTCAATTGATCAAGTAAATCATATATGCGAGGAAGAGGGTATCGATTTTTCACCGTGATTTTATTCAAAGCCCGATAATCAACACACATTCTCCATGTGTCATCATTCTTTGGCACCATCATGATCGGAGAACCACAAGGAGATGAACTGGGCCTGATGACCCCTTGATCCAATAAGTCATGTACCTACTTCTTGATCTTTTTCATCTCCACAATTGACATCATGTGAATGCCCACATTAGGAAGAGGAGAATCATGTTGAAGTTGTATCTCATGTTGGATTTCCCTCTTAGGAAGTAATCCATCTGGTTCCTAAAAAATATCATCATACTTAGAAACAATATCAATTAATTCATTTTTATGAGATGGATCACACCCTTGGAAATCGTCGGATGTCCCGACATCTTTCTCTTTGACGACCATGAGTACATATTATCTCTTATTATTGGTTATGAGTCTTTTCATTTGCCCTGCACTAACAAGTGTTGTGTTTACCCTCATGTTGTGAGCTCTAACAATATATTCCACTCCCCCTTTAGTAAGGTGGTATTTGTTCTCATGACGAAAGAAGATTGATTTTCTATCATAAATATAAGGACTTCCCAACACTATGTCACATATATCAAGTGGCACAACATCCAAATCCACTTCATCAATCAATTTTGAACCAATAGCAAATATGATCCTACAATGTTTGGTGACATTAAGTTTTTCTTTATCACATACCTAACCAAGAGGATAAGGCTTCGGATGTGGTTTTGTTTCAAGACCCATCTTCTTGACAATTGCTTCAGATATTAAGTTTACTTGGGAACCCATATCAAATAATGTATATATCTTAGTATGTTTAGATAGAAATTATATGAAATCTCATTCCTCTTTCATTCATAAACATGAGATTCATCATTGGAACTTGAACTAGCATGAAGAGAATATTTACCTTGTACTCCAACTGTTGTGATCTTTCCTTCATATCCTGAATCAGAACCAAGATCTTGTTGCATTGTAGCAATGGTTTTTATCTTCCCCTTTCCACCAAATTGTTTCGGTTTCTTTTCTGGACGCAGTTTCCAATAGTTTTCTTCATCGTGACCGCTCTTCTTGCAATGAGTGAAAGATTATTTTCCTCCTTCTCTCGTCACTGTAGCGGTCTTCTTGTCCTTCCTTTTAAGCTTCTTAAAAGTATTTTGTGGGAAATTGGAAGGTTTCTTTGTGGGATTGTTGACCCTTGACCAATTTTTGAGGAACCTTGGTCATGATTGACCTCTTTTTGGGACTTTGACAAGCTGGTTGAAGGCAGAGCACAATTCGAAGTAGAGATTGCAGGATCTCGGCCCCTTTTTAGGGAATTTTTTGGACTAGGGTTTATGTAATGGGTATGGGGATGTTGGCCCATGGGTTTACCCATGTTTAGGCCCTTTTTTAATGTATAAATAGATTTTTAGGCAATGTAAGAAGTAGCTACTAGACGATGAGATAGATGTGGTATTGTGCTAAGTGCAAGTGATAGTTGTAGATGCTTTGTGCATGACTGTGTTGAACACTTGCAGAGATAAAGTGCAAGTGGATGTAAGAAGCTTGTGTAGATTGTAATAAGGCTTTGTGTTGTAACCTAGCTCAGGGAAGGAGGATCTATCAAAGTGCGTGCAAATCTCTTGTCCTATGCGAAGTAGGATCTAGTGGATTTGTGCATGTAGATGATTGACAGAAGACAATAAAGAGAAGAAGAGTTGGTGGACGTAGCCCCAGGTTGGGGGTGCACCATGTATATCCTGTGTCATGATTTCTTTGTGCTTTATGGTTGATACATTGTCCATATGATTTATGCTTAGTATGATAATATATGTTTATATGTATCTTATATGATAGCTTAGTGCTGAGTAATATGAATGAATGCTAGATCTGACCTATTTTGATGTGCTTAGTGCTTGAATGTATTAGATCTGGTTGAATTTTGTGTTTCTCTGTAATTAGGGTTTATCTACGTTGTGAATAAGGGTTAAATACTAATGAGCGATAATTGCTAAGTGCCTGCTAGGGTACTGTAATCACAAATATGTGTCCCAACTAGGTTGTAGACACTGGAATCCTACCACCACCCTTGCCTCTACCTTGGATGAGACTTCATCTGCTTCACAGGTGTTGCCGAAAGGGCTGGTAGTTAGGGTTTTTTTGGTTCGTTGTTGAAGCGTTGAACCCTGGGACTGCCCCTGTGCTAACAAATGGTTCTGTTGCAGGGACATGAAACTGTGATTACTGGGAACTGAAGAAAAGAGAGAGCTCTGTGCGTAGATCTGTTGCCCGAGTGCGTAGTATTCTACTTGAATTATGGAGCTTTGTGCTAAGAAGAGAATTCCAATCTAAAGAAAAGAGGTAAGGTCTTAAATCTTGGTGCTCTGATAAAGGTAAGAACTGTGAATTTTTTTTATTGAAAAGGTAAGATCTAAAAGCTTTGTGATCTATTAAAGGTAAGATAAGTAGAATTTTTTTGTTTCAAAAGTATGGATCTAGGTATGTTTGATAAATTTTGTCCTAGTCTGAAAACTACGGCACAATTAGAAGAGAGAAGATTTGATATGAGTAGATCTGATAGAAATTGTGAAAGATATATTATTCATATGCATAGAAAGGATTTTTGGACTAACAAATGGATGCAGGATCCTAGAAATAATTTTTTGCAGGTTAACTACTATGATCCTAGGGTGAAGTACAAGAAAGGTTGGGTATCATTTAAGAGAAAGAGAGGATTAACTCTTTGTTACAGTTGCAGAAGACTGGGACATCTGGTTAAGGAATTCCCTGGTAGAAACCCTACTTGTCTTTGTTGCAAAGAAGTGAATCATGAAGTTTTGGATTTCCCTAGAATGATTGCTAAAGTTGAAAGAATGAATATGAGACAAGAAAACTATGATACAGGACAAGAGATTAAGACTATGGTAGAACCCCAGAAAGAATCAGAAACTGTATTACTACAAATGAAAGAAACACTAAATGATCATAGAGACATCAACTTATCAGAGATATTCAAAGAAAAAGAGTGCATAGAATCAAGAATAGGATACTTCAACATAAACAGTGTTCTGGATGAGAAAACACAAGTGAATATCATGACAAAAAGAACTTTGGAAATTTTGGGAAAGCCTGTTATGACCCCGTCATTAGGAGGAATAAGATTATTCAGAGGAAAGATAATAACCCTTTGTGGAAGACTTACCCAGATATCTATGAGTACTCATGGAACTTCGACAGAGGAAGAGTTTGAGGTCATTAAGTTCGTTGAGAACAGCGCCCCATTTGCTATTTTGCTAGGAAAAACTTGGATTGACAAAGATCAGATCCAAAGAAAACAAGAAGAGGAAGATCTAGAACAGAAAAAGAAAGCATTAAAATGTTTCATCACTAGGAGGATAGCGCACTTGATCAAAGAACGGGAGAACGGGTCAAAGTTGTTCAGAACCAGAGACTTGGATGCCAAAGTTGAAAGAACATAGGAAGACTTGAAACACCTATCTATATAGGAGAGTAGAGAACCTACCCTAGACAAAGAAGAAGCATTTCCCTTTAACCCTAGGAAAGATCATCAACAACGCGAAGTTACTATGCCAAGAGGAGATAAGAATCAGAATGGAAAGAGGAATATCGAGACACAGATCACAGGGAAGAAGGCTAGAAAGCTCAGTAAGAAGAAAGCAAAATTAGAGAAATTACATGAAGTTTGAAAGAAGACTTCACAGAAAGAAGGTCTCTAGAATTTGAACTTCATCGGAATATCAGAGCAGCTTAGATGGGCACTTCTCCATGGCGGAGCGATATAACCATTGGAGGCATTATGCTCGTTAGATCGACGCTCCAGAACATCTAGAAACGCAGTTATGACCGGCAAATCTTGTCATTGGACCGTTGGGACCACGCCATAACATACAGAACTCCATTGATGAAGGCTTTATTGTCCGTTGGAAGAAATTGTTACGACGTTGCCTATATATCTTGTTGCACGTTGTATCAAGAACACTTTTTCAAGCAGTGATTCTTTTATCCCACAAAGAGCTATATATTTTTGCGTT
Source organism: Picea glauca (assembly GCA_000966675.3). NCBI lineage: Eukaryota > Viridiplantae > Streptophyta > Pinopsida > Pinales > Pinaceae > Picea > Picea glauca. The sequence continues at coordinate 180,757 of JZKD02S0131634.1, forward strand.
GTGTTTACTGAGACATCCCCACCTGTTCTATTGCATTAAGTGTTTGTTCATCGACTTGAGTTATCCGATCTCGAGCGTGCATGTCAGATGAACTCAATGCAATATAAAAATCAGTAGAGGAAATTCTCATCGATCTAATGGCTGAGAAGGAGATGTTTGTTGGGATTCAAGTTTCATCGATGAGAGGAGTGTAAGCCTCCCCGTCGACTACTCATGGATCTGGACCATCCCGAGCTGTGACCAAGAAACAAACCAAGCATCACGATGACTTGGCGAATGTGAAGCTTATCCCATCCATATTGCTCGACTACATACCGCCTTTGGTCGGTGCGGTGAATCGTGACAGTGTCTCCAGGGACTTTGACTACACCTTGATTACTGCATACCTCCCAAAGGGGATACGCAGAGGCAAGCCTCAGCTGGATAATATTCTGGCGTTGAATATCAACGACTTCAACTTGGGAGACCGCAAGAACTTTGGCATGCTCACCCCACATAGGTATTTGACTAGGACGAAGGGGAAGAAGTCGAAGATAATCACCCAACAATGGAATATGGACCTCGCGTAGTCCACTATTCTGAACGTGATGAAAATACCCCATTTTGGAAGGCACCATGAGGTTAACATATGCATTAAGCTCCTACTGTCGAGCTTCCATGGCCATTATCTATGGTTGGATAGATGCATCACCGTCGATCTGGTGTTGATCCATCGAATCACCAGATTGAGTATGCAGGGACCAGACCCGCAAGAATTTTACCTAGGGAAGGTTGTAGATCGCACCCTGGTGCAAAATATTAAAGATACCTAAAGAGATTTGGAGAAGGGGAAGCGAGGCTACAAGGTAGCCTCCATACAGAATGGTGCAATGCACCTTTCTTTCCAGTTGATTGTTGGTAAGCTAGTCTGGAAGAATAGACCCACGCAGGTCATGGGGTTTGTTGTTGACCTTGCAAGAAAATGTGTGGAGGGACTATAGATGAATTGGGTAAGCTACTTAGTTAACCAGTTAGAACAAGATTGTCGGGAAGCTCAAGATCAGAGCTATGAGTTCCATTTCATTTGCCTTCTTATCCTCATCATGTTTATTGCTTGGGAGATGTCGAAAGGTGAGACCTTCCCTGAAATAGAACCATCTGAAGCCTTAGCCATGAATTTCACCACGCTCTGGAATTCAAGCGATATGGGGAAACAATGGCATTCAAACATAGTTTTCCACACCTACTACCTACAGTTGAAGAGGGATATTGAGGTTGTCCCTCATATGAAGCCGAATACCCTACACAGGTACAGGCCATTTGTGAAGTTCCACGCAGACAGAGATTTTATCTATATCACTATGCGTGGAGATGAACAAAAAGAAGTACTACAGATTTATTATAATCTCACTGAGGAGGACCTAGAAGAAATAACTACGTAATGGCCTGTAGAGCTCCTTATCCCTGTTGACCCTGCAGAAATTTTTGACCCCAATCTAATTGGAAGTATGGTGGTCACCCACAAACAATATAATACACCTAGAAGTAGCAGAAGGAAGAAGACAGAAGAGATACAGAAGTTGAGCAACGCATTAGAAGAAACTGCTTCAGAATCACCTAGAGGAGGAGGTGACGACGAAGTCAACAAAGAAGAAAACAATGGAGAAGAAGACAAGCAAAAGCAAGGTGAAGTAACACCACCTAGGGATCCCATTGACGAGGCTGAGACATCTAAGAAAATAAAGGTTTCCCCCATGAAACCTACATCGCGGAATAAGTCCAGAGCTAGTAAGACGAAGCTGCAGACTGTGCTCACAGTCGATGACTTCAACTTCATTATTGCAGTTGTATTAGATGCCTCAGAAGATATTCTGCAGAGAAATGAAGCCAAACAAGAAACCATGTATGAAACAATTGAAGTAGAATTGAGAGGGGTACAACAATCCCTTCACTCCAGCCACACAGTGTCCACTGCGCCCCCATCAAAAGAAATAGAGTTGGGAGATCAGCCTGCCCAAATCCGCAGATTAGTAGATGCGACTGAAGCTTGTCTTCATCATGTCCAGGAAGAAAACTATCAGGCCACGGAGGCCCTGAAGCAAGTACAAAAGGAATCCATAGAGAAACGCAGGGTTTTGCAGGAAGAAAAATACAACCTCCAAGTGAAGTTCGCAGAAGAAAGAGCGCAAATCCAACGGAAGAAAGAACAGTTTCTCCCAGAGTAGGTCGGGTTTAAATAAGTAGTCAATGGATCAATTCACTATGTGATGATCTTAGAGAAAAAGGAGGGAGAACCAATGGAGAATCAAATAGCGAAACTTGTTGAAGCCATTCATCGGCTTCAACAGAGAATAGCAGATTTGGAGCTACAAACAGTGCAAGGCACTCTGCAGGAAGTGTGAGACCAAACAGAAGAAACCGCCCGAAGCACAGTATAGAGAATCAAGGCATTAGACTTGGAATGTAAACATTTTAGCAGTCGAAGTGTACAAATGTATGAGCGACTAACAGAAGACCCTGAACTAAAGACACTGGAGTCACAGCTCCAAGAGGCAAAGTAGCAATAAGCATCAGTGCAAGCATAGTTGAAGCTCCTGTTAGCAGTTGAGCGAATGAAAATATCCCAGGAACAACGCAATGTTCAACAGGAGGTCCATGCCATACAGAGAAAATTCATGGAAATTACTCAGAGGCTCCAACCAATCCAAGATGCAGCTTGCCTACTATATGAGGAGATTGAAGGATGAGGAACAGAACTAGAACAAGTAGTCACCACAGTTGAACAACGCTTGGAAGGACCTATGAATGAGGTATTTATTTAGGATTTCGCCAAGCAGGAGGCCATGGCGAAGGAGCAAGTCGAAGCGGCTCAAGACAAACTCAAGGCGTTTGTGGTAGAGTTACCCAGAGAAGAGTGACTTGGGACAAGTCACAAGTGAGTGTTAGGGGCCTGTTGGCCCTTGACCAATTTTTTAGGAACCTTGGGCATGATTGACCTCTTTTTGGGACTTCGACAGGCTTGTCGAAGGCAGAGCACAAGTCAAAGCAGAGATCGTGGGATCTCGGCCCCTTTTTAGGGAATTTTTGGGATTAGGGTTTATGTAACAGGTATGGGGATGTCATCCCATGGGTTTACCCATGTTTAGTCCCTTTTGTAATGTATAAATAGATATCTAGGCGATTGTTGGTTCTTAGTTGAACGAATTCTCTCTACTACCTTCGTCGTAGACCCAGGGTTCATATCTATAAGTATACCAACAAAGCCTAAAACTATCAGCCCTTATGGTAAACTAGAAGGAAGCACAGTACACAGAATGCACTACTCAGTCTCACTTGAGATAGATTTAAATGGGTGGTTGTAAGACTCAGGTGTTTACAACCTAGGATTGAGTATGAAATAGGGGATCTTCATTCTGACCCATTAATTATGATTTGTATTACGAACTACTATTATTTCGGTTAATACCTTGACCCTATGGCCTATGTTCTTGATAAATCAACAACAATTACTCAGCAATATAATAAATCATTCATTCATTCATTCCATACAACATTTAACTAACAAAAGTATGACAAAGATATACATGCATTCGTCACATTACACATGTATTATCGTGGTTCACCCCTCCCTAGGCTACGCCCACAAATATTTGGCTCTTGGCTCTCTTATTATGGAAGTTCTGCAGCTCTTGCACCACACACTTACAACTCTCCTCAGATGGGTAAGATCTCTGTGAGGCGAACTAGATCGCACTAGGCTCCATGGCCTGTGATCTAATCCTCAAAATCTACCTCCTCTCTTCCTCTTAGCTCAATTTCTTACAAAAATAGTTCTCTCATCAAAACATTACATAAAGATAATTGGACTCTACATAGGTAGCAAACCGAACTTCTTTCGAACTCCTCTATGATACCTGTGTATCTATATTTATATCTATCGGGCTCTTCATCCATTTACACAAAAACCTTACAAAAAACCTAACCCTACTGTCATTAGGTCTTCCTTCTCTACATGCATGTATTGCTTCCAGATATCGCCTCCTTCTTGCATGCACGTGTGTTGTGCTTCTTTCTAGTGGTCACTTTCCTCTTGCATGCTTTCTTTCCCATGATTACTCTTCCAGTTGTCATTCTTCTTTGTGCACACTTTCTTCCCCACTTCGGCCTACTGCCAACAGGCCCCCAACACTGACATGTGACTTGTCTCAAGTCACCTAATATTTCTGAGCTTCCTCGATCTCTTCGGTGATCAACTGGAATTTTTCCCTTAGCTCTGCTACTTTTGTCAGTGTCTACGTGGTCTTCTCCTTAATGGTCTCCACTACCTGAACGACCACTTCGTCTCTCAGTAGTCCTATGAATTATGCCTGGGTCTGTGCCATATGTGTTCTGTCTACTTCGGCCTGTGCCAATACTTCTGCTACCCATTCCTGTAATGGTTCTATTTGAGCCTATCACTCTTATTTCTGTTTCTGCGTAGTGATAAGTTCTTCCTACATATTCTTCAGCTCTTGCATCCCCTTGATGGGTTCTGGGATTGGTATGGTATTTTTCCTCTGTTTGATTTCTTGGATCGCTGCATTGATCCTTTCCTCTTCCTTGTCCCAGCGTTGAACCTGTGGATCCTCCTCCAATATTGTCCAAAGTTGCGCTGCTTTGTCGAGAAAGTCAGCTGTCATGCTAACCTATTGCTCCATCTTCTGTATTTGTGTTGTTGTTGCCTGCCTCCTCTGCTCCTTTACTGCTAATGGAGTTGTTGGTGTTAGTTGTTCTCGGAGATCCTCGATCTCCTTCTGGTATCGAGCAATTGCCTGCACAATCTAGTCGATCTTTTCTGTGGCTGGGAGTTCATTTTCTTGTGCGGTGTTTGGAAGTTTCCCAAAAGTTTCTCCTATTCTGTGTTCCAATTCATTCCTGCATTATGTCTCCTCCTAAGTTTTGGATTTGGCCTGCTCATACTCTTTTTCCAATGCTTCCCGCTGCTTTTTCTCTTTCTATAGCTCAACTAAGTTTTTATGTGCCCGAGACTGCATCTTGTTGTCAACTCTAACCTGCAATTTGTGCAATTCCCTTGATGGAATCCGTGTCAGGACCAACTAGATGTGGTCCAAATCCTTCAGTGGTGTTTGTCCCACTATTTCATCTATTCGTAGCATGCTCAGTTTTATGTGGATCGTTGTGTGTGCGTGTGGCATTGGGAGGGTTGGGTCTCATTCTTATAACTCCACACTTTCGTTGGTTTGTGTTGTCTATGGCTCTATGCCTCTGCTGCTACTTTCTCTCTGGGCCTCTCCGAGTGTCTTGAGGAGTTTTCCTATTTCCGCCAGCTCTTTTTACAGATTATCCCTGTGATGTGTTGCATGGTTGAAGACTTTTGTGAGACAATCCTGGACCATTCTAGCGATCATTTCTCCATCATCCTCCATGATCGTATATTCCAGTGATGTTTGTTGCGCCTTTGATTTCTTATGAACGCCTGCAGCCTATACAACCAGTCTCTTAGTTCCCCCGTGCTCTTGTGTGATGGGGTTTGGGGTGGTATCCTATGCTCCCTTAGCTTGTTTTGGCTGTTCGGTGGTCTCTTTCTGCCCCTTCTGGGTTCCTGTCTGCTTTGACCCTTCGTCTGCTTGAGTCAGTTTTTTTTGGCCCATCCTTGGTTTCTTGGGCACTGGGATTTACGGAGGCTGTGTTTCCACCTGCACTACTTCTCCTTCTGCGGGTCCTTCCGGTAATTCCCAGGGAATGGATGTGATCCTCCATGCATCGGGCCATTCACTGATGACCATGTCTATATCACCTTTTTTGATGCAGTAGCGCATCGGTAGCCACTGGTTATATAGATCCTATCTGGGTTGTATCCACATGGCTTGACGTGTAGCCCAGAAGTTGGCGATGTACCCATATCACGCGACAACTTATGGTGTTATTCTCCATGACCGGCTAATAGCTTCCTGCATGTCTCATAGGTATGATTCAAATATGATTCCATTGTTCCTCCTCTATCTGGCCTATGGCCCCGATCTCAGAATTCGATATCTCACTCCCATTGGCTGTGTTCTAGTAGAAAAAACTACATACTCTGGTTCTCACCATCCCATGAAGGCTATGAGGGTGAGCATCCATGAGTAATGAAATTTTGTATCGAGTTCCTACACGTCCTTGCAGTCCACTTGGAACAAGTTTAGCAGATAAGGCACCCAACTCACGAAGGTGCCTTCTGCGCATTGAGTTGCAACTGTGATGACTCATGCCAATACTTTGTCTTTGCGGAATTTTCTTAACAACTTACATGCTAAGATCATTGTGCCTAGTTGTGTTGTTGCATTGTTGATATGTTTGATTATAATGTCTCTTGTCCCCGTAGTGGTGTCGTATTTCTTCTTCATTTTCTCTGCTAACGCTTTTTCCTTGGATTTATCATCCAGAATCAATGCGGGATCCATACCCCGGCTGGGTAGTCCTGTTATCTGCGCAATAAGCTCAATTGTTATGGGGACAAGTATGTCCATCCATATATCCCCTCCATGCATAACTGCTAACAGTTTCTTAACGCATGTTGTCACGTACTGGCCTCTGCCAAAGTGTGGGAGTTTCAACAATCCTAAAATGCTTGTTCAGTCTAATCCAACTGCCCACTGATGTGGTTGGCTGATCGTTTCTCCAAGTTGGTTGACCAGTATGTTCTTCATAAAAACCCTTGGTGCAAGTTCTGGGTACTTGGTGTCATCTGAGACGTCATGGTAAGAATACTTGAGCTTCCCAATGTGAACTAGTAGTTGCGGCTCTACCTACACTCCCTCTGGTATGTAGGGTAGCACTATTTTTGTTGTCAGTTTCTTGCGAGATGAGCTCAGTATCAGAACTTTGTCTTCCTACAGTGGTGGTTGGTACGAAGTTCCAGTAATTCCGGGTTGTTGCCTTGTAAGCTATTATGGCCAAGCCGAGGTAGTTCTTGTGGTCTCTTATGTTAGTTGACCGAGGTTGGGTACCTGTGACTCATCTAGTTGCCCTTCTGATCCTTGATTATGTGTCGTGTCATTACCTTGCGCGGTTGGTTTAGTGCTTTCTGGTTGCACTTCCTGTTGGGGTTCTACTTCCTCATTCTAAGGTTCCTAAGCCTCTGTTTGTGTGTCCTCTTCCATGGCCTCTGGTTGTGGCTTTTGAATCTCCTCTAGTATCGATGTAGAGTTCATCGATAGTATCTCTGGGGATGGGATCCCATCTATATCGAATATCTCCGGTTGTTGTTGCTCATTTTCTTCCAGTGGTCCTCATGACCTAGTTTGAACTCTGGTCTGTCTCGCGGTCTAACCTGGTTCAACAGACTTCGGTGGTGCCATAGTGGTGAGTGTCGAACATCTGTTGACTTTAGAAGACTGCGGTGAGTTATGTGGTCTCACTTTGTCCGTTCGAGATATTGTTTCTCTCTCTGTTCTACTTTCACGAATAGACAATTTGTTTCTGTGCTCGCCTATTGTATGGGCTTGTCATGAAGCTTACCGAGGACGCTTTCTCCATGATGCAATTAATGAACCATAATTGTGGGTTCAATGTATCTGCGGCAGTTTTGTACTTGCCATTACGCCTCTCTTGTCATTTCCAGTTGGCGTGTTTAATGTGATATTCCATCAGTCCTTGTCGTGCCTTAATTCCTCTTAGTGTTGTCTTGTCATCCTACTTTTGCTGATTTTTTGTTTCCCTCTCATTTGTCTTAATCATGTAGCCATTTCTCTTGCCTTTACTACATTTGTGTTTCGAGCGTCCTGTGGCTTTTCCGTGGCCTCTTTTTTTTTTATTGCGCGGTGGGTGGTTGACTATCCTTGTACAACTTCAATCGCCTCCCATTGATCATTCCTCTAAGGTATGCACCTTCTAAATCTCTTAATTGTACAGCTCCTCTGTCTGTTACAGATTTGACCTCATATGGTCCTAACCAATGCATTCTCATCTTTCCTGGGTGCTGAAACGACTTGTTGTCATAGAGAAATACTAGATCGCCTTCTGTGAAAGTCTTCTTCTTAATGTGTCGATCGTTCCATGATTTGTCTCTGGCCTTCTGCACTTGTTGATGCAATCCTGCCAGGATTCGGTATTCCTCCATTGCTAATAGTTGATTCAGTCTTTCCTGTATTGCGTCACATTCTATCATTTGTGTGATAGCGGCTACGCATAAGCTGGGTACTAAAAATTCTAATGGCACTACTGCTTCTCAGTCATAGACAAGTTTGAATGGTGTGTGTCCATTCAACTTCTTGCATGTCATCCTATACGCCCATAATATTGTTGGTACTTTGAGGTCCTAGTCATCTCTGTTGACATTACAGATTTTTGTCAGTCCGTTCTCTATAATTTTGTTAAAGGCCTCTATTGTGCCATTCGCCTGTGGGTGATATGGTGTGCTTGTCTGGTGATGAACTTCAAATTCTTTGAGCATCACATAGATAGTTCTATTTATGAAATGTGTGCCTTGGTCGCTCATCAAAACTCATGGGCACCCAAACCTGGTAATTACATGTTAAAATAAGAAGTGTGCGGCGGTCTCTGCGATGCAGTCTTTTACTGGTGCGGCTTTCGCCCATCTTGTTAGGTATTCCATCATGGTGATGATGTATCTTGCCCCTGTCCTTTTGGCTAGTGGGTTAATTGGTCCCACAAATTCTATTGCCCATTTATCAAATTCCTGTAATGTCACTTGCGTTTGTAACATCATCTCATCCCTTCTATTGGGTTTGCCAACCCTTTGACAGACATTGCATCTCTGACAGTACTCTTTCGAGTCTCTGTGAATGGTTGGCCATCATAATCCTGCATGGAGTACCTTCTGCGCGGTATATTTTCCTACATAGTGTCCTCCTTCCAATCCCTCATGGGCTTCTGCTAAAATTCTTGGTCATTCGTGCTCTAAAATGTACCTTCGTAAAATGCTATATGCACCCATTTTATATAGATGTCCTGTGATCAGTTGATAGTCGATTGCGTGAAGTGCCGGGTTCTTCTTCTGTGTGGTGGTATAATCTTGCGGCACGGTACCTGTACTCAAGTACTGGATGATCTTTGTGAAGTAGTCATCAGCAATTTGTACTGAGAATAACTGTGCATCCAGAAAGTTGTCTTCTAAGCTTGTGGGTTCTTCTCCATTGGTGACCTGTGATAGGTGATCGGGTCCTGCATTCAGTTTTCCTGGTTTGACGATTACTTTGAAGTCAAATTCCTAAAATAAAAATAACCATCGACGGATTATCCCCCCCAAGAATGGCTTATTGACTGGGTATTTTAGGGCTGAGTGGTCTGTAAACATCTTAAAATGTTTTTCCAATAAGTAGTGTCTGAACTTCTGAAGTGTGTAAACCATAGCTAGGCCTTCTCTTTCCATTGTGTTATAGTTATGTTCTAAATCAGATAGTTTCCTGCTTGTGAATTCTATCAAGTGATCCAAGTCTCCTGCTCCTGGCTGCGCTAAGATAGCTCCAAGTCCTATTTTTGATGCATCTACATGCACATGGAATGTCTTTCTTGAGTCCGGAAATACTAATATCGGTGCAGTGACCATATTTTCCTTCAGGGTATCCAGACCATTTTGACACTCATCGTTCCATTGGTACTTTGTATCCTTCCTTAGCAGTTTTTTCATTGGTGTTGTGATCTGCGCATATCCTTTGATGAATTTTCGATAGTATCATGTGTGTCCTAACATCGCTCATAGCTGACGGACTGTTTTTGGTGCTGGTAAATTAGCGATGACTGTGATCTTTTCTAGATCGACCAATATCCCTTGTTTTAATATTATATGGCCCAATAGTATCCCAAACGATGTTCCAAATATACATTTTTTATGTTTAGTGATATCTGACACTATCTGCATTATTCTAGCATCAAGCGTAAAATTTCCACATGGTTTTTCAACAGACTATAGACTGTCCAGTCATCCAGTTATACTTTGATAAACTGATGGATGAATTCTTTAAATGTTGCGATGACGACTCTGGAGAATAGTGTTGGTGCATTCTTCAGTCCAAATGGCATGATTGTATATTGGTAAGATCCCCATTCCGTCACGGACTTGATCTTGTATCTGTCCTCCTGTGCTATCTTAATCTGATGTTAGCCTGAGAATCCATCAGTGAATGAGTAGGCTTCATGTCCCCCCACATTCTCTATCACTTCATCCATGAATGGTGTAGGGAATGGGTCGTATAGGCATGCATCGTTCAATTTCCTCAAGTCGACGCATATCCGTATCCCTCTTCCTTGTTTCTTGTCTGGTACGACCATTGAGCTTATCCATTTTGATTCCTCAATTGGTTCGATTATGTCGGCTTCAAGCATCCGATCGATATCCTCTTTAAATTTCTATTTATATATGGGGTTCAGTCTATATGGTCACTATATAATCGGTCTCACTTCGGGCCTGAGAGGTATTTTCATCTCTCCCATTTTCCTGCTATACCCTTCATTTATGTAAATGTTGTAGGAAATAAGTCGTTGTACTCGCACAACAATTCTGTAATGCTTTCTACTGTTGGCTCATCCCAGTAGTCTCCAATGTTGGCCATTTTGGGATGTTCAGTTGTTCTGATGTTAACTTTATTTACCTTGATTGGCATGGAAATAGCTTCAGATTCTATGGGTGGTTCCTTCACATCTCTTTCACCTTCTACTTATTCAATATGAATGTCGCGTGGGTCATGTTCGTTTGGTATTTCCTCATGTACCAGGTAACATGACAGTAGTTCCTTGACTGTCTACTTATTTTGCTACTACTCTTCGGTAATAAGTTCTATTTCTGGTTCTTCAATCAATATAACTCCTCTGATCTGATTCAAGGTTGCATCTATGTTGGGGTTCTCATGCTCGAATGAGAAAGTGATGGTAAAGTTTTGTTGCAACGTCGTCCATTTTGTAGTTCCTTTGCGCAGTTCTTGATCTGTATACCAGTTCGTTGGTATGCATTCTAATGTGTGAATGAAGTGGTGAGGCCATTCCTCTGGTGGGGTCATTTTCCACAGTGTTTCGCATTCCTCCAAGTGCTTCGTTGGTGTCCCTAGTCCTTCATATCTCTAATGTTTTTTGTTTTTTTGTTCTGCGCCAAACCTTATCCGCAGTAACCTCTTCAATTGATACCAGTCTATGATAGTCTCCTAATGTGCGCCCCACCATCTCGTGGGTGTGGCCTTGAGTGCTAAATCCAGTGCTAGTAGCCTCTGATTCTCTAGTACTTCATCTTCATATTGTGTCAAGAATGTTTCCAAATCATTTAGTCCATGGAAACTGGGTGGTTTTTTTATTTATGTACCTATCCACCGTATTGTGTGGTCTATTCTTTCACATATTTGCGTGGATACTTCATGTAGTCTCTGCTGCCAGTTTTCTAACCTAGTGTCTGAATCTGTGGCGCGTGAAGTAATACTACGCCAACTGAGTACCCTGTCTGCAGTTGGGTTTACATAATCCTCCTCATGCACAGTTGTTCTATACAACTGGTTGATTTCCTCTAAGTCCAGGCAAGTGGGTTCTACTAACCTCTCCCCTTTTGATAGATCTAGTGGTGCTATGACCCTGTAATCTCTGGATTCAAATGTTATTTTCCTAGTCTTCAAATTAATTATGGTTTGGTTGTCAAATGCCAAATCCATACCGAGTAGTTTCGAGTATGGTGTTGTGCCATGTACTATTTCAATGACTTCAAAATCTGCTTTAGTGCGCACACCATCAAGATCTACTATTACTCCTTTCAGTCTCTTGATTGGTAGGACCCTATGTTGGTTTTCTAGTTTTAGTTGGACATTTGAATATCCCAATGCTGGCTCTCCCATGCATTTCTAGGTTTTCTTGAGTAGCACATTCACTTCGGATCCTAGGTCTAGTATGATATCTCCCATATTGAAATCCCCAATGTTAGCATTTAATCTAAATTCCCTACTTGTTCTTCTTCTTGTGTGCAGATGATTAACAATTTTCGGTTCTAGCTTTTGTTCTGTCTCATTGCTACATTTCTCTAGGATGTTTTGCAATATTTTCACAGATGAAGGATCACTTAACATTTTGATGCAGAACTGCAAAAATTCTTTGATAGTACTTACTTGTCCCTTGAGTGGCATTCCCTTGGTATGATCCAATGATGGCGGCATTTCATATTTTGGTGCTTCATGGACTGGTTGCACAGTGGAAGTTGACACAGTGTCCATCTTCTTAAATTATTTCCAGGCTTCCTTAAAAGTCTCCTTTTCTTTGGGTTTGTCAAACTGCTTCCTTGGTTAGGTGTTCTTCTTTACCCACGGGTTCTGTGCAAGTTCTTGTCGGACAGTGTCGTTTCTTGTCTTTGTTCCTCCACGGGTGACTATGTTGATGTTTCGTCCATCCTTCCTTGTTTCAGATGAAATCCATTGAACATTCTAATTTTTCTACTTCCTCTTTTCATGGATCTTTACTAATAGGGTCGAGAATTCCTCTGTCTTGTGGTCCGATACGCGACAGTACATACAAGTTGTTGGCGGAAGTGGGCATTCCCATGCATAATGTCCTGGTTGCTGACAGTTGTGACATGTGATTGGTCCTCTGCCACGTTTGAAACCTCCTCTGGCTCGTCCTCCTCCTCGATAGCCTGCTTGGTCCCCTTTCGGCGCATTATACTGTGGTGCTTGATTATACTGCATGGTATTATACTGGGGTTACACCAGGTTGTACTACGAATGTGCGTTGTTGTATGGTTGTTGCGTAGTGTTGTGTTGTTGTTGCACAGGGTTGTATGGAGTTGGGGCTTGATTGAATTATGGCATTTATTGCCCAGTCATCATTTCAGACTGTACCCTGTAGGCGTCCAATGTTCTCTCCCACATCAGCTCCATGGTTCTGCAATATTTGTCATCGTGGCCTACTGAATTACAAAAGGTGCAATAAGAATTATTTGGGACTGTCTGGTACTTCTACATCATCGTGCAGTGATAAGGGTCGTTCCCCAGTTTCTTGCATATCTCGCACCATAATCCTCCCTATGGTAGAAGGTTTGGCATGTTTGTTGCCATATATTGCGCGAATGTTGGACATTCGTTCATGTGGTGTCCTTCCGTCCTACATGTGGTGCACCAAACAGCTTCTCTTTTGTCCTTGTTCTGATTCAACTGAAATGTTAGGTTCTTCAAATCCTCCTTCAATTCTTCAATATCTAGGTCTATCTGCTGGTATTGGTTCTCTTCCAGCTGCAAGGGTGCCTTTAGAGCCTCGGCCTGCGTCTGAAAATTTTGTTTTCATAAGGGATATTTTAGGTGTGGGAGTAGTGCATTGACAAACAGATGTCGGTGTCGCATATCAGACATAAGGTATTTTAACTTCCCCTTTAATCACTTGAATCTCTGGTCAATCTCCCATACAAACTCTCCTTGTTTATGTCTGATCTCGATCATTTCATTCATGTACTGATCCTCTGAGCTCGGCTTCTAGAACTCATTAATCAATAGCTTCTTAATGTCTACCAGTGTCCTTGTCATACCAGGGGCATTGTTCTTGTCTAGACTCATGTACCAGTCTAGTGCGTGGTCTCTCAGCGTGATCGCTAGCTGCCCAAGTTTGGTATCTTCATCTGTGGTATGTTTTTCCTTCCAGATCTTTGCACAAATGAACAAATGATTCTTAGGGTCCTCTGTTGCTTCTCCTCGGAATTGTCGTAATCTGATCGTGGCGTCGTTTCCTGCCATTCTAAATACTGAACTGCTAACTCTGTTGTGCGGTGTGGATACTTGACTAGTACTACCAGAACTGGCTTGTCCAGTTATTTCTCCTACGTTATATGTACTTCTTGCTATCGAAATTCCTTCGAACCTCGGTTGTCTAAATGGTGGTGTTCTCTTTGGTGTATTGGTCGCACATGGGTTTATGGGTTCCACACTGACATTAATATGGAATGGATGGCTATATTCTCCTCCTGTTCTTGGGCCTCTTGTTTTCCTCTCATAGGTTGCACGCAGGATTTCCTCAATCTACTCAACAGCCCGGAGATCCTCTACCTGTTCTTCGTCTCTTTCCAAGCCCTCCCTTGCGGCTACAACTCTTTTCTTGGTATTCACCTTATATTTGTAGGGTACTTCGCTACGCGTCGTTCCTGGTGACACCAAGATCCACTTAAGTTGGTCATCATCCATCAAGATCGAATCCAAGAATTCCTCCTCCTTCTTTCCTTTAGCCTCACCTTCGTCCATGCATCCTTCCTCTGTCACTGCTTCCATCCTTCCCCCATGCACGCAGGGAAGTCTAGCTGTATGCTTCTATTGTCATTACACCTTTGTTATATAGCAGTATTTTAATAGAAGTATACAGTGATCGAATGTACCTTCCGCGGGGTCCACGTAGAAATTCCTTCTCTGTTGCGCTGTATGAATTCATTGTGTCAACTGCAAAATCTGTGATGAAGCCTGCCACAATACTGTCAAGACAAAAGTCGACTACACAGGTGAATTTGTTGTTCACCTTTTGTAACTTCTTAATCTATACTGGGGTCCAATCTAGCTGTCGGATCCAGTTTGTCACGTGGTTATCTTTCAACCTTAGTATCCACTGTTACACATCAAAATTACTCAACTGGATAAGTGTCGCATGTTCCTCTCAATTGTCATAAGTGTTGCATGTTCCTCTCAATTGTCATAAGTGTCGCATCTTCCTTACAACTTTCGCAAGTGTCGCAAGTTGTTCACAAGTGTCGCAAACATTGTTCAAGCACACTGCCATAACGACGACACTAAGGAGGCACTTAAAAACATCTCATACACTTGATTTGGAGAAGGAAAACTGGTTAACTGAAGTCAAGGAACTCTTAACATCTGAGCAGAGCTCTTAAACAAGGGTTTTGAGGGTGAGCACTCCCCTACATCAGCCTTAGGAGTGCTGGCACTCCCCTATAAGGCTTGCGCTCCCCTATAAGGCCTCAGGGAGCGTTATAACGCTTGTCTGCCTTTCTGAAGGAGCGTTATCCACCTTTGGAGCACTGGCGCTTCCCTCAAGATTCCCAGGGATCGCTACAGCGCTCTGATGCCCATTTTGAGGGAGCGCTTCCTAATCTGAGGCAGTAGTTGGCTCGTTGAGGAGAATAAGGGGAGGATCTTTCAAGTTTAGAAGGCAATTGCGTTCGAATTCTTGGTTCCATCAGGAGATCCCTGATCTAAGGAGGAAGTTCCTAACTTGTTCTAAAGATAACTCAAGAGGTTAAGCTCCTCTTAACCTATATAAGCAAGCTCTATGA